>JAVIWC010000809.1:0-213339 GCA_031894815.1 Creontiades dilutus
GAAAATGCATGGTTTACGTTTCAAAGGGTGTAGAATCCGAATCTGTAATAAAAAATTTTCCGTCCGTCCGCTGTACGCACGATTTCTCCCAAACGGCTGGAGCAAAAAAGCTGAAATTTTCAGGAAAAATTCATGTTGGTCCGACGACGCCCCTATTCTTTAGCCAGCACCCCCACTTAATTTAAAGTGCCCTTTAAGGGTTGTCAGAGTTTTGTAAATTCCCTAAAAACCTCAAAACAAGTCAAGGCGGCCTAAATTTGGACTTTTTTTGAAGAACTATCCATGAGGAATCGAATGAGCCCCTCCCCAGGTCCGTAGCTTAAACCATTCCCGATGTATGGTCCGATTTATGGTGCCAACATTTGCATCCACATTCACTACATCACTAGGTAACTGCCATCAAAACAAAAACAACAGCGTTTTTTTTTTTTTTTTTTTTTGGCAGTAACCTAGTGATGTAGTGAATGTGGATACTGGAGTGAACTCTTAAAAGGGTTTATAGCCGATGCACGGTTTAGGCGTTGTTTCCAGATTTTTACGTTGATTAGTTTTCGAGGTCTGGTTGAAAAATGTAAAAATAGGAGATTGAAACCTCCTTCAGTGATCAAGTGAAAAATCGTCTTTATCTGAGAGTTGAAAGTCTGTATAAACGATATGAGCAAATTTCGGTCATTTTCCGAAACCACCGATCTCACTTCACGGTATGTTGGATGTAAGAAAAAAAAAGTATTCCCATTTGAACATGTTGCATGTAAGAAAAAAAATCTATTCCCATTTGAATTACGTTACAGTTGTATTGAATTATTTTAACCAAAATTAATCTTTATAAGGTTTGGGTTTGAATGACCAGTCTTTGTTTTGTTATCCTCTATTTAAATGTGTGCAATATTTCGGCGCTATTGGTATTTTCGGGTGTTCACTCAAAGGTCAAAGTATGTCGTAAAATATTACAACGTGGGACTTGTGAGTTCAGACCTTGAGAATTCATGTTCGGGCCTGTTGTTTGTGAGGTGATGGAATGGTAGAGTTGCCCCTTCCATTGAGCTGGATGCGGATATAATGCTCCGCCACGCTCAGAGCATGATCAAGATGCTTGAAAACGTCTAATTCATCTTCAAGGCGACGGATTCTAAAATCGGGAAGAGCCAACTAACCATTCCCAGCACATGGTTTGGTTCCTTTCTTTCGCTAGTGTGATTTTTTGTCCACTTAGATTTGAATGATGGACCTCTGTGCGCAAGAGCACGACCGTCTGTGAACGTGCCTAGCAAGGAAGGCCTAGGTTGTAGTTATCTCATGATGTCACTTCGTAAATTACCCAGAGGTGTCCGACCCGGAGGAAGCGGAGCGACGATAATGTGAAACGTTTTGACCGACCCAAGAGGGCAAGAGGTCTCCAATTCGCGTGTCCGGCGGTCGGTCTGCTCTTCCGGAGTCAACATCCGTCAAGGACTTTCGCGTTGCACAACACGCAGCGCAGTTGTCGGTACTGAGTTAGAGATAATTGGCCAGATATTTGACGAGATCTCGAGTTGTGTAACCCCTGTTATTAGGCATTGTGATAAAACCCCGCCGTGAGATAAAATTAATAGATCATTTATTTATTGGCAGGAATAAGAACACAGTTTATGCAGGGTTTTGGTTTATTATTCAATAATAAACCATTGTAATCGCTCTGAAAAAAAATTCTAACCCCCCCTGAAAATTTCTTGGTTTACGTTTCAAAGGGTGTAGAATCCGAATCTGCAAGTTTCAGGAGATGTGAATGGAGCACGTAAATCTGTTCTCAACCAAAATACCTATTAGGATTGATCAGTTGATCATATTTGTGTGCCTCCTGAAATTCAATAATCGCTCCATCCTGTGAAACACGCACACTCCAAAGCTTAGTAGAAATTCAAATCATGAACGCAAGCCAATTGAATAATAAACCCCAGTGAAAGAATTTGCAGCGTTTTTACATTTCGTGACGGTCACAGGCCAGGAGAAGATTCTACGGTAAATTTCTGATCCAAACTGCCTCGAAGCAATTTTTGTTTACACCCTTGGAAATGCGGTATTTTTCGATTTTAAGATTTTTCTCGTTTTTTCGACCTTACCGCATTAAAACGGCCATATCTCCCACATTTTGCGTGTGATTTCAAATCTGATTCCACTATTGGAAAAAGTGTTAAATTTCCTATCGCCCTAATGAGGAACCAACTTTTTTGAGCCGGCGAAACGGGTGAAAATCAGATTAAAAAGGACACATTGTCAAATCGGGGAGATCTCAACTTTATTCAAACGCTTATGAGTCCCTGTTATAAGACATGTGAATTTTAGACTGTGATGCTAAAAGATGCGCCAAAATTATAGGCTCAAAAAAACGAGAAAAGTCTTGAAATTGAAAAAAACCGCATTTCCAAGGGTGTAAACAAAAATTGTCAGGAGGCATTTTCGATCAGAAATTTTCCGTAGAATCTTCTCCTGGCCTGTGACGTCACGAAATGTAACTGTATATTTCATTTATCAGCTGCTCCAACATTGCTTTGCAAACTTATTGAAACAAGATAAATCACACTATTGAAACAAGATAAACAACTTGGGAAACACAAGATAAATAAACAACTCGACAAAGAACACGGAGGGAGAATACAACATTTAGAAGTCTACTCTTGTCCGCCAACATGATAAGTTCTTATGAACTTGTGGTTGCTGGTGGTGTTACTCTTCCTCTACCTTTCCTGTACATTTTTAGCGAGATCAAGGCACTAGAACCTGAGGAGATGGTGCTTGACGGATTTCTCGTTTGCATGTGCCTTGAGTGAGGTATTGGTTTTCATTAGTGCAATTCATAGGGGGACATCCACACTTAAACCCGCATATTCTCCGTAAATGTCATCGAAATCGAATTAAAAATGTAGAAATTATGCTTGTAATAAGGGTATCGCGGTCTCAGCAGTTATTAACCGATGGTCATCCATAGTCATCCTCTGAGCGTGGCGGAGCATTAATACCGCATCCACCTCATTGGAAGGGGCAATTATACCATTCCATCACCTCACAACCGTCACCCGTAAGTTATCTTTCATCCTCTCTGTCGGTTTGAGCATGATGCTGCAGACGTACTGCCATCTGGAATCATCGATTTACACTACAGAAACTTTCTAAATACTCCTTGCCAACTCCAGCTGATCTGCTTACCAAAACTTTACGAAAAACCACTATCTTCCTACCCATCAATGGCATTGCAAAAACACCATCGTTGGTTAGGTCGGAATGATATTTTACCTGTTGAACTCTCTGAGGTGGTAGATGTCCAACTTTCTGATATTTGAAGAAGTTCCAAGACGCTCAATTAAAATTTCGCCTTTGTTCATTGAAAAATGCAGGAATTATCTTCATAGCTCACTAATTATTCAGTGTAGATTGCTATATCCTGTAAATCATTGAATATTTTTCGGTTGTTAAAGAAATACAATTTGTCAAAAACTAGACTTGAGTACTTGATAGTTTCTAGTTGAAAACAGGTAGCCCTCACTTTTCTAAGTGTCTCTCGGTGGAAACAATTCGTTTAAAAATTGAAACGAACGAGATTCCTCGACGATGAATAAAAGTGTTGACATCGCGCCTGGTGAAAGTTGGCTTTTGTGACCTCGTGGACAGCTGTGGTGGATCACCTCAGGCTCATCTGCTCTCACTTTTGAAATCGCAACAGAGGTTAATAAGTTGGTCAACGACCACTTTAACATCCGTTTTCAGTATTAAAACACGGGAAACTTAGCAGATGACATCATTGTACATTGTAAGTTCTTCGCAATCTTCCCAATACACAAAATGGCCACATGCTTGGGGTAAATTTACCTGAATAGAATTTCTACTTCTTTTGAAAAGCTCCACGCTCATTCCTTAGATATATTACGTATTCCTTCACGTATATACAGGGTGTCCCAGGAGTTATGCACAATCCAACCCCTACTTGTTCTACAACTTATTTCCGACCAAAAATGTCTCACAGCAATTTTTTGACAGAGGCCTCGTTTCCGAGATATTCGCGATTTAAGATTTTTTTCGTGTTTTCCATGTCATAACTCCTTCAATTTTGGAGATAGCTCAAATTTGATGACACCGTTGGAAAGAGCGTTAAATTTTCTATCTATTTGATGCCAGAAAACTTTTTTTGATTGCATTGAAGATGTGCGATTGCTGCGCGAAATGGCAGTTTTGTCAAAATCTTGAAATCGCCTGTTTTTCATCTCGCCTAGAAACCCAATGAATGCTTGACGCAGAACTGTGCACTGCACAGTGTGCAGGCCCAGTAAAATGTCAGCTTTCCAACGGGGTAGTCGTTTTGGTTTTTAAAAATATTTGTAGTTAAGGAAATGGTGTTTAACTGCAGAAAAACGTGCGTTTTCTGTTAAAATTGATGTTTTTCCAAAAGTCTCGACGAAAAAAGGTTGGTGGCGGGATATACGTAACTTTTTTCGCCGAATCAAATGGTGACAACGCCAGACCTCTCAACTGACGATTAAACCTGTTCGTTTGTGAACAGCTTCTACGGCATTTCTAAGAAGTCCGGCCAAAGTCAGGATTATCGAATAGCCGAGAGACGGTTATTGTTTGTGTTAATTTACGATTGATTGCGATGAGTTGCATTCATCTTTTTGCTGACACTATGGACCCTTACCAAACCAGACTTCCGTATCATTATCAACTCTTCCCTTTCGTCTCTTTCCTCGCTGTATTTCCTTCAGCGAGGTTTTCCATATTGCATATCCCCGTTCATCATGGTGCGCTATAGCTATTGAACATAGCTGGTAATAATAACCAAAACGTTATAGACAAAATACAATTAGTAGATACAAAACAAATAGTTTACTAGATAAAGAAGGATCAGTGACATATACAGTATTATCTATCCATATATTTTTTCCTCATACTAGCCGACGTGTTCGCCAGGGTGTGAGTTGTACACAGGAGGAGTGTGACTCCCTTGCTGCTTCAGAAGCATTACCATTGGCAAATCCGTAAACAAAATCATGTCCATATGCTCACTTGTGGTATAGCTACTCAACTGAAAGCAAATCATCGCAATCACTCGTAAATAAACACAAACAATAGATGTCTCTCAGATCTTCGATTATCCTGACTTCGGCTGGACAGCTTGGAAATGCCGTAGACGCTGTTCACAAACGAACGTTTTCATTCATTAAATTCATTTTCATTTTTCAGTATTTATTTTGTAATTTAAATCTTGACAATCTTGTTTAAACTCTAACTCTTTGTATGAACTCGATTTAAACCCCAATATCTTACCATTGTCCAACAGATGGATAACATGTTCGAGTCAATAAACATTTTACTAAAACTGAATTTGGTCAGAAACAACAAATGATCAACATTGCAACACCCAATGCTACGGCCAAATCAGATTGGATTTGATAATACACGGCGCACAAAGCAACCCCTCCTTCAAGACCGGGGGGTTGTGCGGGTCATTGCATATCCTCGCCCCTGACAAGACAATGACTCCTCCGTAGCTTTCCCAATTTTCAGACATTAGGTCTTTTTTAATGATACAGGGTGTCCCAGGACTTATGTACAATCCGACTCTTACGTGTTCTACAACTCATTTATTTTCGAGACTTTTGGAAAAACCTCAATTTTAACAGAAAACACACGTTTTTCTGCAGTTTAACATCATTTCCTTAACTAAAAATATTTTTAAAAACCAAAACGACTACACCGTTGGATAGCGGACATTTTGGCACACGTTTTACCAGGCCTGCACAGTTCACACGATTTCATGATTTTGACAAAACTATCATTTCGCGTGGCAATCGTACATCTTCAATGCAATTTAACAAAAGATTTCTGACATCAAATAGATAGAAAAATTACCGTTCTTCCCAACGGTGTCATCAAATTTGTACTATTTCCAAATTCGAGGGAGTTATGACAGTTTTAATGACTTAATATCGAAAACACGAAAAAAATCTTAAATCGCGAATAGCTCGGAAACGAGTCCTCTGGCAAAAAGTTGCGGAAATGAGTTGTAGAACACGTAGGAGTCGGATTGTGCATAACTCCTGGGACACCCTGTATAACTATATATAACTTTCGTGGATGCGGCTAGTGTTTCAAACCATAATAGTGCCTCATTTCAATGATTCGTTTGCGTTTCTAGTGCCTCTCCATGTTTTATATAAAAGGGTGGTTTTGTGCCCATCAAATCGGTTTAAAGCTTCTCTGGCCACAATTCTCACCCAATTAGCTTTTTTTTTTTTCCATAATTTTTTATTGCACCAAGTAATAACTTATTAACAATATTATTCTGACTTAAATTCTCTACATAATTATTGGGACTCAAGATCCATTACTCCAGTCCATGTCCTTCTGAGGTTCAGCACATTCACTTCCTACACAAGTTCATGTGGTTTTGTGCGCTTAAGGCGCCTAGTTAGGTCTTGCACATCAAGTAGCTTCACAGCTTCTTCGTTGACATGACCTCGTAGTCTGGCTAGATGAGCGGTAGCCCTCTGTTTGATTATTTCGTCTATGCTGTCCACTTCCAAACCAATTAGCATGATCCTCATCTCGTTCCATCCCATTTGAAGTGTAGTACATTAACAAACCTTGAAAAACTTAACTTTCACGAAGAAAAAGGGAGACATTGCGGAGGAAACCCGAAAAAACTGTTCAAAATAGTGGTTTATTGTCCCATCAAATCGTTTTTAAGCTTCTCTGACCGAACTATTTGAACCGCTGTCGCTCATCACCACAACAATGTTCCTCGCAAAACCAAAAAAATACCTACGAACACTGCTATGACTATAATTGACGGGTAGAGAAATGTGACGCTACTCGGAGAAGGCCAAAGAAAGTTTGGCAGCCCACGGGGAGGTGTTTTGGTGACTCGACTTTATGTCCTCCGATCATGTTTAATGCAGAGTATTAATTTAATGAAAGGTTCACTTGTATTTTCGAAAGGTTTGACTCAGTTTGCGAAAGGTTTAATTCTAATTGCGGAAGGTTTAATTCCAATTGCGAAAAGGTTAATTCAGTTTGCTAAAAGTTTAATTCAGTTTGCTAATTCTATGTTTCATAGTGTATTGGTATAGAGCATTCTAATCTACCTACTTAAGCTGAAAATTGTACCTAATGTAATGTTCTTTAAAATACTCTAGAGAATCGATTAAATTTTTAAAAAGCATTCAATTCTTAAAAGTTCTTTGTTCAGCTGATTGATTGAATTTAGAATAAGTTTGTGTGCCATAGAATATATATTTTTACAATTTCTTGCACACCATGTAACTGAATTCCAAATTAATGAGAACAGTTACGTCCAATTCGTTCATAAGGTCATATGCAAAACGTGTACTTTTAAGAACATTTCTTAGATTCAAGTGTAAATCACTCATGATAATTTAGTTGTCGTAGATAAGTCTCAACATTATGCTGATTTAATTGTTATTTTCTTTTGTACTTGTCAGAGCTCTAATGCTCCGTTAGAAAGTACTTGATCATTGTTGTAACGTTATCGAATCGGAAGTTATCCATTAAGGGTTGAAAGAAAATA
Source organism: Creontiades dilutus (assembly GCA_031894815.1). NCBI lineage: Eukaryota > Metazoa > Arthropoda > Insecta > Hemiptera > Miridae > Creontiades > Creontiades dilutus. The sequence continues at coordinate 7,559 of JAVIWC010000809.1, forward strand.
TGATTCCAGCCAATCAATTATGTTCTTTGACTGCAGTGATCCCGTAAATGCCTCCCTCCCCTACTTTTTTTACGAGACAAGAAGCAAGAGAGAGTTTTCGTTTGATGCTAAAGAAGTGAATTAAAACGTTGAATCGTTCACTTCAATCAATGCCTCTTTCTTCTTGAATGCGATTGACCTATTGTTTGTTTTTGAGCATGAAATTCGACGTATTGTTTGCTTAGTGTTAATCGGGTTTGATTGTAAGATTCCTGACATCCGCCAAGCACTAAACTAAGAGACCAGCGCCAATTACTTTTTGTGCCGCCTATCTGTTGAATAGTTGGTGACCTGGAACGCTGTGTGTCATGACGAAACTGCAACTTCATATCCTGGTCTACGTTCGTTTGTGAGAATATCAATTTAATAACCCAGTCGAGACCGGATTTCCCTATTGATAAATGATAGTTGCTAAGGAGCTGTACACTCTGTGGTAATACGTTGTATGTACTAACAGCATGTCTGAAAAAAGAAAGAAATCGGCCCTTCTGGACCCCCGTATGCTTGTCGCTTGGGGCAGGGGTGTCCACTTGTAAGGCCTCAAGGGCCAAAACCAAAATCTTTGATGAGGTTGCGGGCCATACAGTATTTTTCAAGTAACAATAGGAAATGTGAGGTGTAGCAATGATTGAAACCATGGGCGCCCGCAGAATATTTTCCCAGGTGGGGCAAGGCCACCGGGGGGTCTGGGGGGTATGAAACTTTGCGGTAAAAAAGTAAAAGTCAAAAATGTTTTTGTATGTATTTGCTTCAAAATGAACTTTCATTTCATGGAGCAGGAATAATTACAATAGTGAAAATAATCACTTAACGTGTCACTGATTATCATGCAGGCTGTAGATGCTAACGGACGAATTTGATCATTACATTACTGAAATATGGATCTTCCTTTCTGTTAGTCGTTATCTGCTGTCGAAGGAAGTGAACTTATTTTAGAGAAATGATTGAAACTACTTCTTCTTGAAAACTAGTCCATACCAACGTCATTTCAAACCGCTGGTGGACTCACCTGACAAAAATTCATGCATACTATCCTGATTCTCAGGAGGGGCAATGCCCCCCCCCCCCTGGCCCCTCCCTGCGGGCGCCCATGATTAAAGCCAAGAGTACTATTCAATTTATTGCTCAACAACCACAGTTTTAGAAATGAATGAACTAGATACACCTAAGCCCTAAAGATTTCATCAAGAACTAAGACAATCATTACGTGAATACTGAACAATATTATCGAATGTGAGGACTGTGGTCGATCGGCTTCGTCCACCAATGAAGAAATGTCCACAGCCAGTCCAGTTCTGGAGTCTCATGAGATGAGGCAAGGAAGAATCCGTAGGGTTGCATCTGTTGTGGTTCTTTACGTATTTCATGGAGGAAAAGGTGCTTTCACACATATGTGTGCTCCAGAAAATTGACGTCATTTTCAATCTGAAATCTCGCAGGTTTGGAAATGTCTCATTAGATGGAAATATTTGAAAAATGCAGGTCTCATTTCTTGTTTGGTGATTAGGACCATGTCAGCTTGAAGGTCACATAACTCAAGTTGTAATTCTGCAGGTTGATCTTCAACGGATGCTCCAAGAGCACAGAGAGCGGGGAGGCATGGCCTGCGTGATCGTAGACATCTCAGTCATGGTAGAGGAAGAAAGTTTTACAAATTTGCGTTGCGTTACACTGCACTTGTGATGTGAAAATGATGATACACCCAACAAATAACATATTTTTTTATCATAGGGTCATTCCAAACCCAGACAGACTCGAAATGTACCGACCCCCTCCGATTTTGTTCATACTTGGTGTAGTTACTTTTATCAACGAATAAAAACGCTGCAAATTCTTTCACTGGGGTTTATTATTCAATTGGCTTGCGTTCATAATTTGAATTTCTACTAAGCTTTGGAGTGTGCGTGTTTCACAGGTGATAGAGTCATTATTGGATTTCAGGAGATATGCATAGAGCACGTAAATCTGTTCTCAACCAAAATACCTGTTTGGATTGAACAGTTGTTCATATTTGTGTGCCTCTGAAATTCAATGATTGCTCTATCACCTGTGAAACACGAACACTCCAAAGCTTAGTAGAAATTCAAATCATGAATGCATGCCAAATGAATGAAATTGAATAATAAATCCCGGTGAAAGAATTTGCAGCGTTTCTTGCACATCAGAATGCTTCAACCCATGTATCGGCTACAAAGCCTTTTAGGAGTTCACTCCACTATCCACATTACTACATCAATACGTCACTAGGTTACTGATATCAATACAAAAACAATAATAAACCAAAATAACGCGAATGTTGGCATCATAAATCGGGCCAGAGATCGGGAATGGTTTGACCTAAGGACCTGGAGAAGGGCTCATTCGATTCCTCGTGGAGTGTTCTTCAAAAAGAGTAAAATTTAGGCCGCCTTGACTTTTTTTTGAGGTTTTTAGGGATTTTGCAAAACGTTGACAACCCTTAAAGGGCACTTTAAGTTAAGTGAGAGAGCTTTAAGAATTTTGGCGTCGCCGGACCAAAATGGATTTTTCCTGTAAATTTCAGCTTTTTTGCTTCGGCCGTTTGGGAAAAATCTTTTATTGCAGATTCGGATTCTACACCCTTTGAAACGTAAACCATGAAATTTTCAGGGGGGGGGGGGGGGTTAGAATTTTGTTTTCAAGAGCGATTACAATGGTTTATTATTGAATAATAAACCAAAAAACTTATCGGAATGTTGGTCAATGAAATACGTACCTAAGAACTAGTTAATTTACCCAAGCCTGAATATCGCGGCAAGCTTTTATGATTTTATGAATTTCCTTCTTTCTAGGGCATTTAAATAAAAGCTTTCTTAAAAAGGTTTTTTTGTTTAATTTATTGTCTCTATCTAGGTTTCGTGAAGTTGAGGTGTGAAAGTTTGAGGTTTTTCGAACTTGTCATTGTTTTCGTTCTCGATGAAACATTGGAGTTCATATCTTTTATGCTTTTATATTTCGGAACATCGATTCATCCGTCTCCATTATAGACCGGACAATGGGGACTAGGAGGCGGATCTTTTGACGTGGAAAATCAACCATTTCGTTTGGGAAACCTTGGTACGTATCCTTTTATATGTGCCCTGGATTACTCTTGGGGCTTCATACCAGCGCCCCACGCCCTGAATGTCACCCACCGACAACCGTTAATATCAACTAAGCAAATAATGACTCCGAGATAACTTCAATACTAAGTAGATACCACCGGACGGTCCGCGAAATTGTATTTCGACCACCCGGTTGAATCCGGTACAGTCTGCCGAGGCAATTTCTTAAAAATAACTTCATCCTCCTTGTCGCTATAGAGCTGCGGATGGTGCCGAGTAATCGATCAAAGTTACATATTATAATTATTTCTTGGTTGAAGGATGTCAAACACTGATATGTCTGTATTGATACGGCTTGTGTTAACAGATCGTTATGTCATAACTGTCTAACCTAAGCCTCATTCACTTTAATAACAAGATTCTTTTCTTCGAATGCTCATTGTAGAGCAAAGATTGAGTTGTTGTTTCAATTACATTGGAATGTCACAACCATTCCAACTTAATTTTCTCTCGGTTTTCCTTCTCTTGTAACTACACATGTATTATTGAACTTATTGAAATTATTGGCTTATCATTTTCAATAATGAGCTTGTGTAATCGTACAGGGAAAATGTTGTATTCAGATGCGTAGATTCAAAATCTGCAACGGTGCCGACAGGGAAAAACCTCAATAATCAAAATCGATCAAATCTTGATTTTTTGGCATTTTTTGCCATTTTTGAACACTGATCCATGATGGACATTTGATGACCCATAACGGTTTTCGTCATGAATTTTTGTTTAGGACCAGTACGAGATATGTTTTTAGACCTTATTGCAATTATGCTGAAAACGTCCATTTTGCGCTAATTTTTGTAGAGATTCTGGCGATATCCGAAGATACCAATTCAGCCATCTGTTCTCTAGACGTCTTTATATGCATGTGTGACTGAGAGACACGCTTTCAGTTCCATAAATTGATCAAATTTAGGAGGTAAAAATCACGTTATGAAATGGAAAGTCGAAATACCAAGATATCGTTCTGTTTTAAACGCTTTCAATGTCACTTAACATCATAATCTCTCCTTCGAGTTATGCAAAGTAATGTGCAGAAAGTACCCTGGAAGTCTCAGACCCAGGTTTGCCCAGGCTTGGCCACAGGTCATTTTTGAAGTTGTAGTAAATGGCACACAAGGGCAACAGGCGCATATTTGGCAGACGCTGACATTTTCTCGAGACCAACGCAATTCTCTTTGAACGTGAATAATTCATGAATTATTCATCATTTCCCTTCTTTCTACTAGATATCCACCTCCATTTCCTTTCGGCTTTGAGAACCTAACGTTGTGTTCGTTTGTCTGGAAATTGTTTTTGGTTTGTGCTCGTAAGGAGGAGAACAAAGCCTTGAATTCAATGTTTTTTTATTGAATAATAAACCAATAAAGAGAATGTTGAACTATTGATTGGATTATCACTCTGGGAGGTCCACTATGTCATCGCTCTACATTCACGTTGTTCTTTTTCCCTGTGGAATATCTGCCCCGTTGTTTCCATTCTATTTTCGAGAGGCGTGACGTTCACACAGCTGATTTGTTTACTCTCAAATCCGTTCGTTTCAAATCGGCGGAGCTCAATTAGGCCGGAGAATCCCCGACAAACGACCTAATCAACGGCTCTAACTCGACTCGGGTCCTGTTAAATGGTGGCCGAGGCGCTTCTGGACCTTCCCGATATCAAGTTAGGGCCGGTTTCACCGACAATCAACCATTGTCAAAGTAGATACTTGTTTCATGGAACCAGAGATTTGAACGTGATCAAAAACCAAAAAGCGAAGTTTCGCCAATTTAACCAACTGTTACATTGTTATCAGTGAACATTTGAAACGGGTTGTCGGAGCTCTTCAAAAAATTTTTCCTTTATTGTCTTGAGATCGTATATTTTGGACGTAAATTCTTCAGCATGTATTTTCTTACAAGAGTTTTTTTTGAAAATTCATTAGAATACAGCTCTTCAATATTACTTTTATTGGCATCCAGTAAAAGCTAAAAAAAAAAAAAAAAAAAAAAATACAAATGGCTTGAATTTAAGAGTAACACCAATATATGTGTGGTGCAATGTTCAGCTTGATCAATTCAAGTATGCTAGTTGTTACACATAGTTAGGACTGCCGAAACGTCTTACATGAATAAACAGATATAACGCTCCAAATTAGTCGGAATTGGTCACCACTACCCACACCCACTATTGAAACTTTTTTGAATGGAACCAGATTTGAACGTGATCAAACCAAAAAAATGGTCAATCCAATTTAACCAACTCAAATATCAGTGAACACCGATTTACATAGTGTTAAGGATGGGACGACATCGACGAAAAAGAAACTATTGTTCTCGGTCTAAAATATTTGAAATGAGAATATCCACAAAATTTTTGTATCAAAATCTGTTTTAAAGCATTCTAAATCCACTGTTAAAAGACCCCAAAAACCCATTCTAGACGATAACTCTGAGTGAAATTGAGATTAAAGCTAAAATTTGCACAAAAAATCCATCTAGATTTTCAAAAGGCCAAGTTTGAAGATGGGCTCAATCGCCTCACTCTACGGGGAGTTTTGCAGAGTTTCAAATGGGGGAAAATTACCCGAAAACCCCAAGCAGGTGACATGACATGAGGAGGCACACAAATATGATCAACTGATCAATCCAAATAGGTGTTTTGGTTGAGAACCGATTTAAGTGCTGTATGCATATCTCCTGAAATTCAATAATCGCTCTATCACCTGTGAAACACGCACACTCCAAAGCTTAGTAGAAATTCAAATCATGAATCATTGAATAATAAACCCCAGTGAAAGAATTTGCAGCGTTTTTTTTTTCAAGAGCGATTACAATGGAAAAATATTCTATTTGAAAATTTTAAATTTCGTAAGACGGAGCATGCATATCAGAATGCTTCAACCCGTGTATCGACTATAAACCCTTTTAGGAGTTCACTCCAGTATGCACATTCACTACATCACTAGGTTACTGCGATCAAAAAAAAAAAAAACTCTTGTGCTTGTTTTGATTGCAGTAACCTAGTGATGTAGTGAATGTGGATGCAAATGTTGGCACCATAAATCGGCCCATACATCGGGAACGGTTTGAGCTACGGACCTGGGGAGGGGCTCATTCGATTCCTCATGGAATGTTCTTGAAAAAAAAAGTTCAAATTTAGGCCGCCTTGACTTTTTTTGAGGTTTATATGGATTATAGAAAACTTTGACAACCCTTAAAGGGCACTTTAAATTAAGTGAGAGTGCTAAAGAATTGGGGCGTTGTCGGACCAATATTGATTTTTCCTGAAAATTTCAGATTTTTTGCTCCAGCCGTTTGGGAGAAATCGTGCGTACGGCGGGCAGACGGAAAAATTGTTATTGCAGGTTTGGATTCTACACCCTTTGAAATGTAAACCATGAAATTTTCAGGGGGGGTTAGAATTTTTGTTTCAAGAGCGATTACAATGGTTTATTATTGAATAATAAACCGAAAATAGGACTTCAACTAACCGACGAGTTTCTGAGTCATACTGGATGGTATCTTGGAGCACTCGTGCCACGCGCCTGCCTATATGGATACCTATCTGGAGTGCATACAATACAATACACGAACAATAACGAGAACAAATCATGAAAATTGTTCAAGAATTTTGTTTTTGAAAGTTGTCTAAGAACACTTACAGTTTTTTTTTCCATCTTCGGCCATAAAATGATTTGAAACGGATTGCATTCGGTTATTGTTTTTCTCATGTTTGTATTAACCCTCACTAACCTGGAGCAATTCTCTTAGACTTCCTGTTTTGTGAGACATCCATGACCGTGACCGGAAAAAATGCTGATCCTATAATTTTTATGACGGGCCTTGATTGGTCCTTTACTAATTCACATGAACTCCAGTTTGTTTGTGTAGACTTTTTTCTTCCCAATTTCCAAAACAAATGGCTTTTTTGTTCGAGATTTCCAATTGGCTCAGATGTCCGAATTAGGCTGCCTGGGTAATTAAAAAAAATGACACATATCTGGGGTGTAGGGAGACATTCTTTACTGAGTGTAGATTACCTCAGCGAACGTTTAAAGTTACCGTTCTGTTATCTCGACTGTTGGCATGGCTGTCAACAGGCATGGCAATTAAAAACCCGCTAATTGGACGAAGGTTATCGGAAAATTATGGTTAGTAAAAGTAAACTAATCGGCCATCTGGACGACAAAAGTCGCTAGCACCATGGTGGCGATCCTGGTGACTGTTGAGTTCTGCCCAACACCACAACAGCAGACTTGGAACGCCAAGCTGTCAACAAACTGTTATAGCGTCACTTCACGTGACTCTAATCAACCTGATTAGAATTTATTCCAAATACGCTGCAAATTCTTTCCTGAAAATTCCAGATTTTTTGCTCCAGCTGTTTGGGAGAAATCGTGCGTACGGCGGACGGATGGAAACATTTTTATTGCAGATTTGGATTCTACACCCTTTGAAACGTTAACCACGAGATTTTCAGGGGGGGGGGGGGTTAAAATCTTTTCAATTTTTTCAAAATTTTGAATTTTTTCAAGAGCGATTAAGGTAAGGGCGATTACTATGGTTTATTATTGAACAATAAACCAAAATTGGTGGTCAAACAACGATTTTTGTGAAAATCGAAAATTGAATGCCAACCCTATCATGATATGACACTGGTTACACCTGAGCAGGGGTGTCATGGTGCCGGAACGCGGCGGAACGATTTTTCGGTCAAAAGTATTGACTGAAAAAATTTCAAAACAATTAAATTGTATATAAAATATATTTTTCGTTCAGACAAAACAATGCTGTTTTGAAAAAACGCTAGGAATTGGGCAATTCCAGATCATAGCTTTAAAATGAACAATACTGGAGATTGCCCTACACTTCAGTTTATTTTGAATAATAAACTAAAATTGATGGTCACACATCGATTTTTGTGAAAATCGAAAATTGATTGCCAACCCTATCATGATATGACACTCGTTACAACTGAGCTGTGGACATGTATGTGATCAGTGCATACAGTGATCTCAACGGAAGGAAGTTGACTTGCCTGAGCTAATTTTCGGCTGTTTTAGGTTGCACCCAATTGGGAAATCGATTATCAACCAACTTATAACTGGTTCCTGCGTTGCAGGCACGTAGACCATTAAAGCACTTATTCCGACTGGAATGAGCCGCTTCTACTCATTGAAATGCCGTTTCCTCTCAATTGGCTCACCGTCATAAAAACCGGATTAGCGGGGTCGGGACCTTGATTCTGAGATCGCGTCGCTACCTGCTTCACAGTTGGACAGGAAGAGAGCAGGAAAAAAAGGGGCATATATCTCGGCTGTCTTCCGTGTGCAGAAAACGGAATGCGGCAGTTTCAGATATGAATTGTTCATAAATCAACAGTATGTGCAACGCATGTGCTAACGTAAAATCCAAGTCTAATTTCCTCATTTATCAGAGGCCTCATCTGTTCAAATTGAGTGAGTAGTTGGCGAAGCATGGTTTAATCATCTCATTTGAATTTCAACATGATCGCATCATTAAATTATCCGCTATAGAAAGTACTGTCGCGAATCCGCGATTCAGGTCTCGCCTATTAAAGGCGTACATGTAGCGGTTACTTGTCCTGTGTAATTTTTGTCCCCGAATTTAACCCAGACGGCCCTACAATCCTTCTGGAAGGGTGATGGACTTCGACATAGTTTTTGATTTTGATGAGTCATCTTATATTAAAAAAGCTCTCTCTAATATCCTTTCTTTTTTCTCCCAAGAATTAAGAGTGTAGTAGTTTTTCACATAATAACATCAATCGAATTTCAACTGTTCTTCATGAAGATTAACTATAAATATCCTCTCTTCTGGATTTCCAATGATCATCTTATATTACCTGTTTGGCAGATTAAGGACAAAATTACAACAATTACATATATATATGTTGTTGGATGGTGATGATACTGATGGCTGGTATACTTACATTACAACAGGACTGAAGAAGTTCCCATAGAGGAACGAAACGTATCCAATAAAAATATACCAACTTACGCTCCGCCTTGATATTACTATTATTAGTTCCCGTCGGACATGGCAGGGATTTTTGCCAACAATAATGTGAACATGGGAGAGCTAACGGACATCATCGTGAATAAGTAAGTATACTCGTTTCGTTTTTGCTGTAGAATTAATGTTTTTGTATAAAACAGTATCTAGAGATGTTATTAGACTGTTTGATTATTTAGTACTGTTAATTTATCATCATCGTTCATCCCACCATGCAATCAAACTGTGATTTCCTTCTGGAAGGATTATACGCCAATACGATATAATTTTGTGTATCTTGTTGTTTTTCAGCAAAAGGCTCACTCTTTTCGAACGGTTGGAGATCCTTAATGAAATAGCCGATACACGGCTTGAAGCATTCTGATAACCATTAAAAAAATTTTAAAGAAAACGCTACAAATTCTTTTACTGGGGTTTATTATTCAATTGGCTTGCGTTCATGATTTGAATTTATACCAAGCTTTGGAGTGTGCGTGTTTCACAGGTGATAGAGCGATTATTGAATTTCAGGAGATATGCATAGAGCACGTAAATCTGTTCTCGACCAAAATACCTATTTGGATTGATCAGTTGATCATATTTGTGTGCCTCCTGAAATTCAATAATCACTCTATCACCTGTGAAACACGCACACTCCAAAGCTTAGTATAAATTCAAATCATGAACGCAAGCCAATTGAATAATAAACTCCACTGAAAGAATTTGCAGCGTTTTTTTTTAATTTGTTTTAATGGTTATCTTAATGCTTCAACCCGTGTATCGGCTACAAAGCCTTTTAGGAGTTCACTCCAGTATCCACATTACTACATCACTACGTCACTAGGTTACTGATATCAACGCAAAACCAATAATAAACCAAAATAACGCGAATGTTGGCACCATAAATCCGGCCATAGATCGAGAATGGTTTGACCTACGGACCTGGGGAAGGGCTCATTCGATTCCTCGTGGAGTGTTCTTCAAAAAGAGTACACATTTAGGCCGCCTTGACTTTTTTTTAGGTTTTTAGGGATTTTACAAAACTTTGACAACCCTTAAAGGGCACTTCAAATGAAGTGAGAGAGCTGGCTCAAGAATTGGGGCGTCGCCGGACCAACATGGATTTTTCCTGAAAATTTCAGCTTTTTTGCTTCAGCCGTTTGGGAGAAATCGTACGGCGTACGGACGGAAAATTATTTATTGCAGATTCGGATTCTTTGAAACGTAAACCATAAAATTTTCGAGGGGGGGGGGGGGGGTTGGAATTTTTTTTTTTTTTTTTTTCAAGAGCGATTACAATGGTGAATAATAAACCAATACCAACTAATCTGGCTTAATACTAGTGTCCCATGAGCGGTCTCCTTGAGAAACTTCATGAATCTGACTGGTTTTGACACTCAAGAAATCCTCGCGATGCATTTTCAGGTTGATCTACCTGGATTTGACGAAAGAGCTTTTAGCCATGTGTAAAGAGCTACTTGGACTCGTAAAATTCATTAGAAAAAACATTTTCGGAAAAAAATGGATCTATCTAGTTTTGATTCTAAACGCCTTTCCAAACCAAATGAATCCTTTTGAAACGAAATTCGGGGACAAAATGTCACAAGTACCCACTTCTTTCATGTGAAATAAGAATGTAGCTCATTATAAGGCATCTACAATACAATTACAAGGTATGGAAGCCTTTAGGTGCCTAGTTTAGACCAGCAGGGTAATATAAGTGAAAGAGTATATAACACAGACATAATACACCTTTGTGTAACAGTTTGCCGCGTTTCGTATAATCCCAAACTCTCATCTAACGAGGAGGTTCCCGAAGACACTTTCAGATCGATTACATGACGTCTCCTCCGAGGCGTTGGGAAAATATCATCTTCGTCATATTCCAATCCTTTTATTTCTCGAAAGACATAAAAATTGCACCACTCGGCACGCAACCGGAGGGTTTTTTTTCGCCGCAATAACGAGGTTGATTGTTCCAGAACTTGGGAGATCACGGGATTCCGAGTGACGTACAACTTCGTTCTAATGAGCCGTGTTTTTCCACTAGGCCGAGCGAACGATTTGTTACCTCAGGGGCCACCGGACTTCTGGTGCTCATCCTGAGAAAACGGGTCAACCCCCACGCTTAGTCATTCCGCAGATTACAATGCTCAACAAAATCTCCGGACATTACGTAACGTTAAGCCAACTGACACAGAAATAATTGACTGCGGTAATAAATAATTCGGGTTTTAAAGTTGAAAAATTCCTTTGCTTTTCACGTTTTAGCAATGACATCTGTAACGAGAGAATTAATTGATGATTAATTGTCCAGCACTTGTTAATAAACTTAAAATGAACCCACACGTAATCCGTATAACCTTTTATTGATTAGGACAATGGTTGGAGATACACTCGTCTTCGAGGTATGTACAACTTGTGGGATAATCCAGTTAGTTCAAAAGGAGATTGAATCGAGGAGGGGAAAGTTAAATGAATGACGATGCGGTAACGAGCTAGGGCGATGCCTATTAGCTAACAACGCGCAAGGAAAAGACTCACCGTAGGAAGATGGCTACGGAATAAGAAGGATTCGTTCCGTCTCGTCGGATTGATCTGACCTGAAGATCAGTGGCCAATTACAGGGGTAACTGAGAGTGAGCTTCCAGGACTGAAATCGTTGGTAATGGAGCAAACCCTTGTTTCCACTATGGAAGAGCATCCACTTCTTGTTTGGATGAGCAAATTTTCAAATTTTATGAAACTTCTACTTTTTTTTCGTGGTTAAGAAGTTGGATTATGTGTAAGAAACACAATGCTCCAATGAAAAAAGGGTCATTCTCAGCTGGAGAAATTATGAATACTGAGATAGCCTGCACTCGACTTTTACAGGCTCAGTTTTTCAATTTCAAGGCAGGCGACCCAGCAAATTTCTTTTTAAAATTTGCTGATACCAACCCTTCTATTGACAAGAGTGGTGCTGTCAGTGTAGGCGGTTGTATACAGAAAGCAGAGCTTCCAGTTCAGCGAAAACACCCCATACTATTGCCAAAATGCCACTTCACATCCATTCTCTTGGACCACCTTCACATTGTATACTTGCACCCTGGCCCTGGTTTGCTACAAGCCTTGCTCCAACTGCGCTACTGGTGCCTGGTGAGATATCCCGGAGGGAAGATCCCTTGTCCCTACTTGTTGTCATTGCTCGTGTCGAGTGACCAACTCTCACACATCTCAATTTCCAATCGGTGTAAATGCCCAATCTAAAAGCCTAAAAACTAACTGAAGTTAAAGAATAATTGTAATATTAGTGGAACAGTGATGTTTAAAGACTATTAATGCTGTGTTAGATGGTACTTCAATTCCAGATCGCTGGTTGTTAGAGTTATTTTACACAATCTGCTTAACGGAGGATATTTCACCGACACCATAGCTAGCTATCCATAGGACCAGCAAAGGTAACACCAAGCAGTGTTCAGCTCCTACCTCTTAACCTTAGAAAGGATAATTACTCCTATATTGGACGTCAAGCGCAGGGTTGCCAACAGTACGGTAATTTTCGTATTTCCACGGTGCTTCAAGTATAAGCACACAGGCCACGGGCCGACAATGCCACAGGCAAAAATAAAGTAAAAACGCTGCAAATTCTTTCACTGGGGTTTATTATTCAATTGGCTTGCGTTCATGATTTGAATTTCTACTAAGCTTTGGAGTGTCCCTGTTTCACAGGTGATAGAGCGATTATTGAATTTCAGGAGATATGCATAGAGCACTTAAATCTGTTCTCAACCAAAATACCTATTTGGATTGATCAGTTGATCATATTTGTGTGCCTCCTGAAATTCAATAACCGCTCTATCACCTGTGAAACACGTGATTCAAGTAGTTTAATGTAAATATACGAAAATTGTTTTAGTTGCAATCAAGCATTTTTGTGTTCAAAACTGCCATTCGCCCAGAACACAGATGTTGAACTTCATCACACGTACTGGGCTGTCTTCTAACATTGTTCTACCTATGTTGAACTCTGACAGACTGAGAAATAACTTTTCAGTTAGGTCTGGGTTTTTTCAAGCCTAGTTCTGCTTTCTTTAAATTATTTTGTGTTAGTGCTTTTGGTTGAGTGACACAACCAGCACTTTTATCAAGCCTAGTTCTGCTTTCTTTAAATTATTTTTATTGACACAACCAGCACTTTTATCAAGCCTAGTTCTGCTTTCTTTAAATTATTTTGTGTTAGTGCTTTTGCTTGAGTGACACAACCAGCACCCACAAGTTCGTAAGAACTTATTACGTTGGTCGATACAAGTAGAATTCTAAATGTTATCCTCCATGTATTAATTGTATTCTTATTCCTGTCAATAAACAACCCTGATGTCTATGAGAGTTTGAATATTTTTAAACAGGATATTTTGTTTAGCCTAAGAATATTTACTTTTTGAAGAATGATTTGTAGTTTTTACATGTTGTGTTTAATGATTTTGTGTGAGGTCTGGGTTTTATCAAGCCTCGTTCTGCTTTCTTAAATTTTTATGTGTTTCTGCTTCTGGTTGAGAATGACTCCACCAGCACCCACAAGTTCGTAAGAACTTATTATGTTGGTCGATAGAAGTAGAATTCTAAATGTTATCCTCCATGTATAAACTGTATTCTTATTCTTGTCAATAAATAAATATTCTATCCTATTCCATAAACTGTTCGAAATTGTTACTTACTGAACCTAGAGAACCGTTTGGTTTCGATTTCAACCACTAGAGTGAGGTGGTTTCGTCACTAGAAATTCCCATGCCAGAAACAGGATAGGAAATAGACATGACCATCGTCATAGTAAACAGAAAGAGCACTTGCTCCAGCAGCCATCTACCACCATAATAATCTGTTTGAAACTGTTACCTACGTACCCCCATTAACTGTTTTATTTCAATATCAACTATTACAGTGAGATGGGGTCGTCACCCCTTTCTCATTGCAGAAATAAGGTAAATAACAGGTATTTAGGGGGTCATAATTAAATGGGGAGAAAGGCACATTATAAATTTACATAAATGTTTATTACATACCAATTTATTGACGATACAATAAGCACCCATTAGAAAGGAAACGTGAGGCATTAATTCGGACAAACATTTATCTTCTTTACATCTATACATCTAACGGTTTGCAAACGAAATTCCCTTTTTTTCGATAAGTGGATTGACGTGCTTTGTACGAGTTTATCTCTTGATGAATCGAATTTAGCTGTTCTTGCCGCTATCTCCGCAACTCGATGACGACAATTCCACCCTTCTATATGTTGATTTTTTTTTCAGGGAGACTATGGACGTGAAGTAGAGTAATTTTTTCGAAGATAACATATCTTTATTGATGGACACACTAAACAGACAGTTAATTGCAGGATATATTGGTTCGTAGGGAGGAAGTTAATTTCCACTATCCTGAAGGTAACATGGTTTCTCCTCACTAATTTGTTTTGAAATGGGGTTATGGAAGGTAATTTCAGCCAAGCAATAAAGGTGTAAGCGCTGTCCCATCTAATCCTAGTTGGCTTTATTTTGTCGAGCTCTGCAGACACTGAGTGACAATGATCCTAGGATCAGAAATGTACACAACACTAGGTAGCACACTTTTCAATGTAGATTATGAGATTTTATTTACACCTGTTGTGGTTTATTATTTTCGGCCAGGTCATGTGGCTATCACAGAGCAGTTTTGGGAGTAGGTAAACAGAAAGTGGCAGAACTCCCTGATCTTATTCACTGATGGATCTAATTCAGGATTACATGTAGGATGCGCTTTCTTTGATATACAAAATAATGTAGTAAGGCAATAGATACTTCAGCCAATATATACCCAATATATACACTGCTGAAGCAGCAGCTGTACAATTTGCTCTTGAATATGTGTGCAACATTATGACAAGTCAGTTGTTTGAACACGCAATAATTTGTACAGACTCTAAAAGTGTCTTAAAAGCAATTTCCACCAATAAGCTGTGTAAATTCAATAATCACATTATTGCTAAGATTATAGAATTACTATATAGTTGCAGATCTGGATATATTGATGTCAGTTTCATTTGGGTAAGAGCACATAATGGTTTAGTTCATAATGAAAGAGTGGACAGGGCTGCCAAAGCAGCAGCAGTAGCAGGGGTTGTGGTGGAATGTTTGTTGCCAAAAGAAGATTTCTATGCTATGTTTCAAAAGAATAAGAAAAAAGAATGGCAAAGTAGATACATACAGGGTAACAAGGGCAGGTTTTACAAAGATATACACCCGTACATTAAGAAACACCCTTGGTTTAAAAATTCCGATCCAAACAAAAAATATATTCGATTACTGTGTAGGATGAGGAGTAACCACGCATTATGCCCAGCCTACTTAGCAACGGTCAGGCCTGACAGTAATCGGCACATAGATATATATGATGGTTTGTGTACTCATTGTGGTGGAGAAGGAAGTGTTGAACACATTGTGATGGAATGTGCCACCTATGTTGGTTCTAGAGATATTTTATTTACAGAATTATATAGGATATTGAAAAGCCCTTTTAATTATAAATGTTTGCTGGTAGAAAATTTGGAGGTGTTCCAGCATATCTTCAAATTCGTAGAAGATAATAAAATAAAAATTTAAGTTTTAGTGTACGTTCAGTAGCCCAGCAGTTGTTTTTTGTTTTGTTTTGTGTTTTTTTTTTTAAATTAATTATGTTTTATAGTAATCAAAGTTGTTTTAAAACTTTAATTGTAATTTACCGATCAATTGTAAGGAAATGTACATATTTATATATTAATTAATGCCTGTACGTAAAAAAAAAAAAATCCTAGGATGGGAATTTGGAATTCTATCCAACCAAAACAACAGTCCAGTTATCTGGTGGTTTGGGCTTGCAAAAATTCCCAACTTTCCGCCAATTTGCTGGGTTGTTTCTAACCCCCGAGGGGTGCTACACCTCATTTTGCGGACAAGTAAGTTTTAATTAGTTAAAACTCGAGTTTAAATCGCTAAAATCGTTAACGATTATTCTCGATAAAAAATCGTTAACGAATTAAACTCGAGATTTAACGAATTAAACTCTAGTTGTAACGAATTAAACTCGAGTTTTAACGAATTAAACTCGAGTTTTAACGATTTAAACTCGAGTTTTAACGATTTAAACGTGCCTCCTCTAAAAATATGCGAAAACGCAACAAAGACGATTTCGCATTTCCTGGCGTTTAGGGTGTTTCTGAAATAAGCGATTCAATTGCTGAAATAAAGAGGAAGATTAATTGGGTGGAAGTATGGAAGCTTAAGGATCAACTCATCTGATCTGCACACCGAACACCTTCAAGATTACGTCCTAAGGAGGCTACATAACGAATTGCAGCTTCTTCCGACATAGAGCATAGAAATTTACGTTTAGGAGTAACTCAGCTGATCCCGGACCTATTCATCTTTTAATGAACGTCTCAAGTTTACGAGTATATACCACAAGTCGGCTTCCTACGACTAACACGGTAGAAGTTAGCTTTTGGAGCCATCCAGCAGTTCTACAAGTATAAATGATAAATATAAAATACCCCAAGTAAAGGATTTTCACCATTAATTTGAAGGTTTTATGTCTTCCGCACTCGAAAATGGACTGTAATCCAATAGCCCACTGGTTATGACCACTCCTTCAATATTGTCACCAGTAAGCGAACCCATGAATACAATGCATACAAAAGCAGCGTATGTGAACTACTACCTTGCAGAAAACCCGTGCTCCACACGAATTATTCTATCGCTCCGTCCATCACCCATCAATAATGCAGGAATGCTTCACTCGGAACATCCGTAACAACCTGTCAAGGCTTCTACAGTCACAATTTTCGGCCACTAACGAATTGTTAACAACCATAAAGAGAAGTTCGGGAACCGAACAAATCGCCGTTTATAAAGTAGGATGGAGTGTGTGCGGGTTCTGATCTAGTCTATGTTGAGTTACAACATCATTTTACGAACATTCGCATGGAAATCGGTTGGGATTATAAATTGGGATAATCTCTCAATAGTGCCAGTTAGTTAATAGTTCAGTCTATCGAGAACCATGCATACACAGATAGTTTTGTGTCCTGTAAACGTGAGTTATTAATTTACGTATAAGCGAAAAAAATCCAGGTCATCAGAGTCCCTAGCATCGTTATTTTCTGAATGATCAGTGACATAGTTACATCGTTTAGTGCATGATTGAGGATTTCAATTTAGGGAATTTGTTCGTCATACGGAAAATGCCTGCTTGACATGACCTGCCCCTTCGTTCAAATCACATTTCAACAGAAATGCCTGCTTGACATGACCTGCCCCTTCGCATCTATCACACGTGTTCCCTTTATACCTACTGTCTTGTGATTCATGATTCGAGTAGGAGCAATGATCACATGGAGCTCTATAATTCCAGCGTGCATCTCCTCGTGATTTAGCCACTTTAGCAATTCAGTGAACTGTTGTTGAGTCATCACTGTGAGACGATGCAGATTTACGTAGTTGGGTGTAAACTCTAACGCTTGGTTCAATTTTACGTTCGGTACCTATCTCTAGAATAGAGGATTGAGAATGTCACAGTGTAGAAGGATTAGACGAATGGTGTGCACAAAGCATCCTCGTACCAATCTGCTGGAAATTTGTAATATGTCACACTTTGTTAAGTTCTGCAGCAAATCCGAAAGGGGGTTTGGAGTCCTATTGCAGCATATTTTGACATTTCACACTTTCAGCAAGAGCAATGGGTTTCCTCCAATTCCTGAAATGCCTCCATTTCTGGCTCCGATGGTTCACACAGTTCGGTCAGCCTCTCACAAGCAGGGTGGGCGATTGCATCCATCAATCTTCTTCCAGTATATCTTCTTTGTAAATCGTTTCCAATAAACCCTCCAGTTTGAAGCTATCCAAAACAAAACCCTTTCGTGTAACATTAGAGTGAGTAACCCACACAGCTGCTCGATCTATAGTCGGCAAAAAAGCCTCGTGATGCGTCAGAGGATTGCGTGTCATGCGGGCTTGGCGCTCATAGGTTTTGCGTCTGTCCACGCTTCAGAAGTGAGAGGTTGTCCCATTTTGACACTGTTTGTCGTTATACCGTTTCCCGTCCATACTCAATTCGCCAACAAAGGAACAAGCCCTAGCAGTACATTCATTTCTGTAAGCCATATTAATGTGAGAGCCATTGGATGAGAATTTTCCTTTCATTGATAACTATCAATCAACTATTAATTACATTTGTGCCTTATTTTTCTTTCAACCAAAGTATTATTTCAAGGAGGAAACTTCTTGTCTATTTGTTCTCTCTTAGCGTTCTAGTACCTGAACGTTTTCCTCTAAATACCGCATTTTGCTATACAATACTTCAAGAGTTCACCGTATCTTAAGAATTTGATTTGATTTTTTTTTTAAATTAATTCATTATTATTATTATCATTATTTTATTTTTACCTAGAACTACTCTTTGTAACGTCGAAAGACTACACAATTAAAGAATTTAATAAACCCTACAGTTTGACCAGGATCAAACGGAGCAATATTTAATCTGGATAGATTGTCTTTTCTAGTTTATGAAGCACTTTGTTCCGCGCTTGATTCTTCCTACTCATCATAATCTACCTGTCGAGTCTTGATTTTTCCCGGTGGCTTATTTATGTGTCGGTGTCCTCGTCGCCAGTGACGTGTCCTATGAATGCAAGAATAAATATCTAACACAATTAGATTTGATAAGTTAACACGTAAGCAAACGGTTGATATATTTAGTGAATACGAATGTAAACCATACAAGGTTTCTTAGAAACAACATCTGATAATATAACTTATATTGATGAGTAGATATCTACCACAGATAAAGGGATAGAATTCAAATTTTAAATATAAGGACATTAAAAGGGAGCGCTACTACCCACCATGACGTGCTAATGTGGTCACCTGAAGTGGAGGACCATTTACGAAACTACAACAACCGATTTCCACTTCCAGTGATATCTGGATCTCGAAAGACCTTGCGGTCGAAATGGGAAGGCACCGTGGAGGTCAAGAGCCCAACAAAAACCCGACACCAGGTAGCTGCTGCGATCATTACAAGGTAAGTACCCGGCACGTTAAGATTGAGAGGACAAATTGAGAAAAGCTCGTACGTGACCGCGCATTACTCCCAAGGATTCGCTGAAGTATGAAAAAGAACGAGGGTCTGTGAGCTCGCGAGGGAAAAATCGACTGAATGGCAGAACATGCGAGGTCATATTTTGAAAATCAAGTTCATTTAGAGACAAAAGGTCTTAGGTTGCCATCTCAAAACAGGTGAAATATACAACTTGGTGGCCTCACGAAAATGGCTAAAATTACACATTTTTGAGTTTTGCTTCCGAGTCCCTCTTAAGGTTGCGGAAGCAGGGTTTTTACTTTCGGGAGCTGCCTTTTTCGCCCCAAATGAACATTTCTGCTCGTATTTTGGATTTTAGACCAATCTGAACAACTTTTATTTCGTATCTGTATGTCGGGCAGACTCGTTGAAATGACCAAATTCAAACAACGACACGCTGACCACACAAACCATTAGTGGCTGAAAGTTTCCAAACTCCAGCCTACAAAAGACTCGTCCGTCCAGGTCACATCCTGGACTTGATAGCAGTTTAAATGCCAGAAAAGGAACTATTCATAAGGTTGTTAACCATTTTAATGGGCTGATACCATGTTATCACCCCAAGTAATGTTCCTGAGATTATTTGAGCGTAAGGTTTTATATTAAGCCAATGAGGTATATTGTGTAACAATGGTCTCTTTAAATTTACAAAAAATAATAATAATAATAATGATAAAGAAAAAAATGTTGGTCAATGTATCCGCACATTCCTGCATCAAGAGTATTTCTTACAGTTTTCTTCCGATGTTCATGACAATTCCATGGAATGGAGGGTTAAGCTGAAGGTCATCCCGCATGGGTTTCACAGCTCAGAAATCAATAAAACAGTCAACGCATGCGCAGCACCGTCCACCAAGCATCACTTTCTAAAGTAAGATAGTGCTCAAATTTTCAAGGAAGAACGGTCTAATATTTGCATTTCAATTTCCATGCAATAGTATCATTAATAGCAACTGCGCATCCACAAATGTGAAATTGTTGTTAGCCTAATTCAGTTTTCATGTTGAATCAAATTTTCAGGGAGTGTAGAAGATCTGCCATGCATTTTATCGCTCAAGCATCAATACTTCGCTGTGTGCATGGGTAAACGATAAGTACGCCAAGCATAAATTTTGGAGGTTGCAGAGGTCGAATCTCCCAAAAATTTGGAGGGTAGTTGGGAAAAACAGTCTAATAATCTCTCATCAAGTTCAACACGATCATATTATCATTGATATCCGTTCAAGAATCAGCGCGATAAACCTGCAATTCAAGTTGATAAACCTTTTGAAAGCGTTGGTGTACTTCTATCCCGTGAATCGCTCCAACATGCTGGAATTCTACATAATTCAAGATTTTCTTAAACATTAGACGAGGAAGCTATGTGTTACGCCGAAAAAAGCAGATGATTTCAGTCATATTTCTTCAACAATGTTTGAAGTTACCAATAGTTTGTTTAGATAGCAACAAAGATATGGATATCATAAATTAAATAGATTTTATCCCAGAACTACGCGTTACTCCCCAAAATCAAGGAGGTGCAGAGTATTGAAAATCAGGTTCATTTAGAGGACACTGTCATCCATCATGGTCTAGACTTTCTCTTTCCAAAATCACATAGCTATCGGTATTACTGAAGTCTGCCAATGAGCTTTGGAGTTCATAGCTTTTCAAAGTTTTGATCGTGATTGAGCATGCCCTCATTTCAAAATCTCTTAAAACTCCATTTTTGAAAATTTTAGTTAAGTTGATAATTTAGCTTTGTGGTTTCATGTTCGATAACTTGAATGCCTATGAAATGTTCTATAGGGTATAACAAAGAGGTGATGGAATGAACTAGAAGCGATTTCCACGGCGGTATGCCTGTAACGCCTAGGAGATACCGATGAAGCTAAACAGCTCATGGTTAGGAGTAGTTCCGGGAGGGAGAACTTTTTTATATCCATCATAAGGGAGCAGGATTTAGAAATTCTTAATTGAATTAAACCTTTATAAGCAAGTCAGACGAATGTATACGGAATTAAGGTAGAAAACTCTGCACAAAGGGTTGGATAACAAAAGTGAATTAGAAGAGAGAAGAATTTTAAAGCGGTTCAATAAGTCAGAAGGGGCGACACCTACCATTAGCCCAATGTGTCAAACCATGTCATACACCTACGCAGACTGTAGCCTACTAACTGAAGTTTAAAATTGAGGTAGGTAGTTGTTTTTCAATAAAGGTCAATAATTAAAATTCCGTTGTAAAATAAAAGTTTTATACAATACACGTTTGCTTGATAGCTTGCAAAAATAAAGTTGAATTCAACTGTACGTTCAGAGTTTGTGAGCTTGCTTGGATACGCATTTCCCAAAGTTTGCATTTAATAGAAGTTTGGGTAGAATCACAGAATAGGTAACGCACCTCTTATCAGACCGTCGCCATATTGAAAAACCAGATGTCTCCTATCGTCTAGTTTGCTGGTCTGGATGCTCTCAAAAACAAAAAAAAATATCCTGTATCAATCCTTTTAGTAAAGTATAGTTTTCAGTTGGAAAAATAGATGCGTTACCTATTCTGTGATTCAGCCGAAGTTTGATTCGAATAGCATCCTTAAATTAATCAACTTACAGCTCTTCTAAAATGAAATGAATTCGATCTCATCACGAGGAAACTTACCTGCAAACAAAGGAATCACAATGGTTAGAAACATGAAGAAGGCAGCAACGAAGAAATGTCTACATTATACTAAACATGAGCAAAACCATAATAAGAATGAAGTTGAACAATAAAATTATTGTTAGCTTGCAACGTAACACGTAGGACACAATCACATAATTTTAAATCGATGAAAACAGACATAATAATCAGGTCAAGCTATTTCAAAAGCAAGTTTCAAAATAGGTGGACAAACATTAAAATTGCCAATCCTAGAGCTTGGCTTTGATCTTACGTTTGTTTGTTCATGTAATGTGAACATTAGAATTTATTATAACATTGTAGAGAATAAATCGGCGGGCTTATGTTTACGATTTTCTATTTATTTATAGACAGGACAAGGCCAGTTGTAAATTTGTGAAAAAACAAATAGTTGATCAGAGGAGAAATATGAACATTCAAGTCCGCACAATACGATTACGAATAATCAGGGAAGTGAAATAAAACAGGTAATATTTCACTATTTTTACCTTCGGTAGAGCGTTATGGAGGTTGAAGTGAGTAGAAATCTAAGAGATTCCAATGAATTGGTCAAAACGTCAAATCCTGGGTATGCATGTACCATTGAACGAGGGAGATGCCGAATTGGACCGATTCGACAAATAATTCGTAGGAGCAAAAGGTAATGGAAGAGCCATCTCTGATCTTGGTACAAGGACATGATCTTGAGAGAACGGCTAGTCCAAAAGACTATTCATAATTTTATGAAGGAATATGATGTCAGAATAGCTACAACGGGTTGCCAATGGAAATGTATGGCATCCATCCAACAATTCCTTCTACTGCACCTCGTCCAAGAAGTTTAAATGCCGCATATCTCAGAAACTTGTGGGCCCTCACTATAGCGTACCGGTAGGTGGCATAGTCGTGCGCAGTTGAGTTGTGCAAGAGAGGCATTTTCGAAAATGGGCATTGCTATAGCTTATGCAAAAACTCTGTTGTGCTCTGCTGTGCTTCTGGAAACCCTAAGCAATCATTCATCTTCCTGCTACCAAGATTTTTGATATGTTTTGCTCTCCGAACAAAACAGCGAAATCCATCACCTCTCGACTATCTGCTAGATCCGAACATCAAGATATCAAATAATACCACGTTGGTAGTTGGATGGAGCGGTGGAAGGTAACCTAAGTTTTGGTATTTTTACTGGAAACTCGAATATATGACAAAAGAGGATGATCGCTGTGTCTCCTGAACGTATGAGCTTAAGGCGATTGCTATGCATCTCTTATCAACTCATCCGAAGGAATTCCAAGTTTAAATGCTGCATATCTCAGAAACTTATTTTGGACTCTATCTATAGCGAATCGGTATGCGGCACAGTTGTGCGTGGTCGAATTAGAGAGGGGCGTCACTATAGCTTTGTATAGCACTACGATCGCCATCACACACCGACACTCTCTTATGCTGCACTTCTAGAAACCCAAAGGCCCCATTTATCTGTTAGCAAGATCTTCGAAATGTTATGAGTATGTCATTTGCTCTCCGAACAAAACAGCAAAATCCATCACCTCTCGACTATTTGCTAGATCTGAACATCAAGATATCAAATAATACCAAGTTGGTAGTTGGATGGAGCGGTGGAAGGTAACCTAAGTTTTGGTATTTTTTACTGGAAACTCGAATATATGACAAAAGAGGATGTGTGCTGTATCTCCTGAACATATGAACTTAAGCGATTGGTATGCATCTCTTACCATCTCATCGGAAGGAATTCCAAGTTTAAATGCTGCATACCTCAGAAACTTGTTTTGGACTCTCTGTATAGCGTACCGGTAGATGGCACAGTAGTGGGTGGTCGAATTAGAGAGGGGCGCCACTATAGCTTTGTATAGCACTACGATCGCCATCACACACCAACACTCTCTTATGCTGCACTTCTGGAAACCCAAAGCAACCATTCATCTTTCTGCTAGCAAGGTCTTCGAGATTTTTGGAGTATGTCATTTGCTCTTCGAACTAAACCGCAAAATCCATCACCTCATGACTTCCTGCTAGATGGTAGTTGGATGGAGCAGTGGAAAGTAACCTGAGGTTTGGTATTTTTTACTGGAAATTCGAATATATGAGAAAAGAGGATGTGTGCTATATCTCCTGGACGTATGAACTTAACGCGATTGGTATGCATGTCTCATCATCTCATCCGAAGGAAATCCAAGTTTAAATGCTGCATGTCTCAGGAATTTGTTTTGGACCCTCACTATAGCGAACCGGTAGGTGGTGTAGTCGTGCCTGGTTAAGTCAGGGAAAACCATTCTAGAAGGGGAGTTATTACAGCTTTGTATAGCACTACGATCGCTATTACACACCAACACTCTTTTACGCTGCACTTCTGGAAACCCAAAGCCCTCATTTATCTCCTAGCAAGATCTTCGATATGTTTGGAGTAAGTATGTCATTTGCCCTACGAACAAACCTCTTGACTTTCTGCTAGATGGTCGTCGTACATCAAAATATCAAATACTACGTAGGTAGTTGGGTGGAGCGGTGGAAGGAAATCTATGGTTTGGTATTGTATACTGAGGATCGATATGTGGTGTATCTCCAGAACGTACAAACTTACGGCGATCAATACGAATATCATATCATCTGGGCTTCAACAGAAAGAAGGCTTCTTCGCTAAGCCATGAGGAGTTACTTGGGATCCTTAATGGAGGGGACTGGAACAATTTGTATAAATTTGCAAAAACGGCGTGGATTTATAGAAAATCGCTTATAGTAGAATTTAATTACAATTGAGAGACTGTTTGGAATAGCCATGTATGATTTTTGAAAGGTACCCACCGATGTAGAAAAATGTGTGAAAAACAAAAGTATATACAAAATAATCAATAAATAACAGTGTAGTAACTAAGAAACAAGATGATTAAAATGTGCAGCACGTAATATTAAAATGTACTAAATATTAAATATTGAGTAATAACATAAAATAACAGATATAGTATAATAAATACTGCCTAATAACATGAAAATAAAATATATTGTGTAATAGATATTGTACCACTGACCAGAAATGAAAAAAAACAAGGGCATAAGTAAAGAAAAACTACAAAATTATCACAAACATTATAGAGTTTAACTAAATATATTATATTAAGAGGTATAACTAAATAAATGGAGAACTCCGGCTGACGGTAAATTATACCAAAGCCCTTCATATTACTGTGACTACTACTAAACTGTGATTTTTGTTAATAAAAATATGTTTTCATTCATTCATTCATATCTTATCATCTGAATAAATTAGGACGGATTCTCTTCAACAGAATTTTGTTCCTTATGACCACCTCTTGAGAGGACACAACTAGCAATAAAATAACGACCACACTAAAATGACATAAAAATATCACACTCTGGTATATTAAGGAACCAAAAGAGAACAGGCCCGAATGAGGAGTGAACGGTGATTCATTGCCTCCGCTCACCGCAATCCATCAACGTCCGAAAACCACGCAACGGCAATGAACTTCCTTCCCCATTAGCGGTCATTCTGAATGTAACATATCAGTCCAGCAGTGGCCATGGAAAGAACACGCCAATTGATTTTCTGATCGATCCAACGATTAGTTGAAACTATTAATAATTGAGTTTGGGCGTCGATTTAATTGAACCCGCCACGGTCGTTAGGTCTTCAGAAGTCAGATAATGACGTAGACCTAACACGTCAAACTTCACTGTTCAGCATTTGCCTGTAATGAAGTCAAGAGAATTAGAGGGCGTTCGTAAATTAACGTATCCGCAGGATGAAATCAACGATTTATTAAACGAATATTGTTTGCCAGGAGGGATTAGCCGTATACGGGGTGGTCCTTATAAAAGTACCACCCTTTCAATTGCGTTGGTTGTGGAGAAATAAAAAAACTTGTCGTAAGGTAACGGCACCGGTAGTGGCCACTGCTCCAGTAGTGGCCATTTTAAAGTTTATATTTGAGAAATAAGGATTCCCGGTCTCCTAGTGGCTTCAAACTTGCAGGAGGTACAGCTCATGTCATCTTGTAGTCAGAGGTTGAACTAGGAGTGCGCAGAGCATCATTGGAAATTGTGGTAAACTTCTCAATATGACCGTCCCTAGTTTCCTCGTTTGTTGGGCTGTATCCTAGAGCTTCTACTGGATAGAATCAATTTTGTTCATCTGGTATTGAATTTAATGATATTAAACACGTAAGGAGGGCGAAATGTCAAGTGGCCACTACTGAGACATGCACGTGGCCACTACTGGAAATTTCGTAATTTGATGTGGCCACTACTAGATCAAAATAAAGTTGTGAGAAAAAATTAATAAAAAATAGAAAAAATTGTTCTTTTGATAGTTTTAGGCAATGGATATGTTAGGGAAGAGTCGGGCTATATTCTAAATGAGTCCTGAAGAAAGTCAGTACTACTGTTGGCCCACAATTGTCAAAACTAAAGAAAAAAATCGTAACTGTGGCCACTACCGGTACCGTTACCTTAGTAAAACCCCCTTATTTTCTGCAAATAATCCAAAACTTGCAGTTGGAAGCGTCGCGCATTCGCGCAAATGCCCGAAACGCGCACTAACTTTCTTATTTTAAATGGGAACCCAAATTTTTTATTTCAGATTCGGATTCTACTCAAGATTTCATGAAAATTTGACACCTCAACCTATTTATTTTATTGAGCGTAACCGGTTCAGCGAGCACGCAAAGTTGCACAACCCTAAAATTGTCAGATAGTGGATGATGATGAACTCTAAAGTGTGGCACATGAATTTCAATTGTTTTTTAACGCTGATTCACGCGATGCTACCAGTTTCCAGATTTGACGCAAGTTTTGCGGAATGTAACGAAAATCTGTTTATTTTGGGTCCGTTTTTTATTATTTGTCATTTTGTTAGCCTTATTTTAAACTTGATATATTATCCACCAGGAAGTGGGGTGTTGTTGTATGAAGGCTGGAATTTTGTTATTCATTTATTCATCTACATTCCGACGTTTCGGAGTGGTGGAACACTCCATCATCAGGGGATAACTTCTTTTGGAAATACATCCTAGTCATATTATTAGCAGCTGTCTGCTCACTGCAGTCAACAATGAATCCTTTTTTTATTTATCCAGCAATTCTTCATAATCCTACCGGATATACTCCAGTGATCAACAATATATTCTAGTAATAAAACATTTGATAAAAACTCTGTATTAATCTGTAGTACCCAGCCTAACCATTTACATATCACTAAGGACCGAATTCTTAGGTCACTAAAAAAGCCGTTTTAGGTGCCTACAATATGTCGCTAAAACTGAAATTGTGCCTTTAAAATAGCATTACATGCCGTTATAAATATAATGAAAGAGGAAGGAAAATAATGTTAAATGCCTTTTTTTCAGTACTTACGTTCAAGTATACAAAATACTTGCGTAATTCAATGACTCGAATATCACACAGGAACTATCGTTCGATTTCCCAACAACCCTTCACCATACAAAAACGACGAAAATGTCATGAAATTTAATTCAATGACATGAAATTGAAGTCAAATGTCGAGATAAAAATTTAATCAAAATGAAATTGAACTCAAAACCTCAAAAGTAGGTACAGGTACATTATAGGTAAGTTAGGTAGGTAACTAGGAAATTAATTCTCATTTGAACGTAAGCTCATTCCACCGCTTCCTCTGAAATTGAGAAGAAGTAATTTGACACGAGGTTGTGCTTTATTTCGACTGTCAGCCTACGGCGATTGTCAGCAAGAAATGTCTTGTACATAGAAAACGATACATAGGTGGGTTCATTGTTTCCTAACATACGGATCTGCTAAAGATACATAGGTACTTACCAACCCGTGGAAAAACTATAATAAAGTTTATTTAATGTAAGTATTTGGGTACGCTTTGATTTTGAATACGGGTAACCACCAAATATATTATTGTAAAATCGTATTTTTTATTTTTCATTTTTTGGAAAATCTTAAAATATACATTTATATGCGTTTATTAATATGTTACTAACTCAGAAATATGCGTTTATATATCAAATAAAAAGTGCATTTTTGGAATCAGTTTGACGTGAAACAATATAATAATAAAACATTTGATAAATATCTGTTAATAAAAAAAACTGTTATTACCTAAGAATCCGGTAACCATTTACATATCACTCTTTGACTAGAATTTAAAGATCACAGGCAGGTAGGAATTTAATTAAGTTCCGGTATATTTAATTTATCTTTAATAATTATTAAATTTTCAGGGGGGGGGGGGGGTAGACATTTTTTTCAAGAGCGATTACAATGGTTTATTATTGAATAATAAACCAAAAATCCAATTTACCCCAAATTTTGAAATGACACGTTTAGTAGTTTGGCTGCGTTTTTAAATAACACTTCAAGTAGCCCTTGTGTCGCTACTAGTGACTAATTGAATGGCTAAGCAGAAAACGGAAATGTTCAACTGTATTTTGACGAGCCGCTCGCCGCTAACTTCAGATTTGTATTCAAACGACGTTGGAGAGTCTATTTGCGGACTCTCGCATTTTGCTCCTGCGGAGTTTCTTTTTCCCGTATTAGCAGACAAAGACGTACTGTCACACGTAACTGTCACCCACTTCACCGCATAGCGGGGCAGACGCCGGCCTCAGGATGAACATGACCTACTTTTACTCGTACTGTTTTTTCATGCCCCTAGGAGACGGGTGCGACCCACTTTTTTTCGAAGAAACTGAAGAGTAGATGCGGAGGAATTAATCAGACGCATTACATCTAGGGGCGGATCCGGGGATCATTTCTTGAGAGGATGAAGGAAAAGAACGTTGATGAATTTCTATCAACATAACATTTCAAATAAGGGTGAGATAAGATGTAATTTTCAAATTGGTTGGTTTCAACAGAATGCATAATTGTAGATGTGAACAACTGTCCGTACACCTTCCATACCTACTGGACCATAATATAGGAAATTCGTCTCAAAAATCCAATATCAATTCGAGATGTGCCTGCCAGTAATCTCGGCATCTTGACCAATCACCCAAAATCGGTGAAGTGGACAGTCGGGTTGCAATGCCCTACAGTTCAATGACAGGCTAGGCTGGCGACAACCAAAGCATATTTTCATATCTTGTTAAATTTCAATTGGCTAGAAACTGCGTGTTATCGAGTGTACCTAGGAAGCGGGTCATTCTCATATCATTTGGCCGTTTGATGTCCCCGGCCTTAATTGCATGCGTTTCCAGTGATAGAGCGATTATTGAATTTCAGGAGGCACGCAAATTCAAATCAACTGATCAACCCAAATAGGTAGGTATTTTGGTTGAGAAACGATTTAAGTGCTCTATGCGTATCTCCTGAAATTCAGTAATCGCTCTGTCACCTGTGAAACACGCACACTCCAAAGCTTAGTAGAAATTCAAATCATGAATGCAAGCCAAATGAATGAATAATAAACCCCAGTGAAAGCATTCGCAGCGTTTTTTTATTGAACCTCAATACCCCCCCCCCCCCCCCACAATAAAAACCACTATAATTTATCAAGTCCTTTAGCACTCGTATTGCGTTAAAACTTCCCCAAATCCAAATTTAAACGATGCAGCCAAAGGTAGACTGATGCAGAGGAGGCACACAAATATCATCAACTGATCAATCCAAATAGGCGTTTTGGTTGAGAACCGATTTACGTGGTCTATGCATATCTCCTGAAATTCATTAATCGCCTGTAAAACACGCACACTCCTAAGCTTAGTAGAAATTCAAATCATGAATGCAGCTCAAATGAATAAAATTGAATAATAAACCCCACTGAAAGAATTTGCAGTGTGCGTATTTCACAGGTGATAGAGCGATTATTGAATTTCAGGAGGCACACAAATATGATCAACTGATCAATCCGAATAGGTATTTTGGTTGAGACCAGATTTACGTGCTCTATGCATATCTCCTGAAATTCAATAATCCCTCTATCACCTGTGAAACACGCACACTCCAAAGCTTGTAAAAATTCAAATCATGAACGCAAGCCAATTGAATAATAAACCCCAGTAAAAGAATTTTGCAGTTTTTTTTTTTTTTTTTCAGGCAAACATATTTTCAAAAACATTTACTACGAGGCCAGCCCATACGTAGCTGGTGGCATTTCAATCCAACCTTCAGTGAAGATTTACTCTAACTTGAAAGACCTTGGACACTTGGAGGGACTTAAACCACTGGAATACTCGGGCGCGGCCTTGTTTCGAAATCGGCCGTCGATTTGAAGAGTTGTACGGAAACAACAAAGATTTCTAAAAAACAGAATGCTCATTTCACCGTACGTTCATTGTTCTCCAAATGACTTTCATCACAAACTTTCCTCCTGAAAAATGTGCCTTCAGGTGATCAACAATCTCACAATATGGAATTCTGCTTGTAATCCAAGCTTTCTACCTGGAGAGATTTACACTGTTGTTACCTGTTACATAAAACTGAGTCTCAAGTAACTGCGTCAGATTTTGTACTCAGCAAAACGAACCATGACATTGGAACTTCAGTTGCGATGTGGTTTAACTGGATGCGAGATTTATTGCTGTATCGCCTCAATTGTATACTTGATCAAGGTTTTGCTCGCAAGTCTTCTTTACGGCTTTGTGGGAAGTCGCTTGCATATTCCAATGAATAGTGATAAATTACCTTCCTGTTTTTCCTATTATAACTGATGATTTAGAATTCAACTCATTCATATTCCTCCTGGCGAGTGCAACTTGTTATGCAAGGGTTCACTTCACTGCAATAGAATCGATGTATAATGAAGAGTTAATGATAATAATCATTTGACTATCAAGGCGTAATAAATAATAGATCATTCCTCATTGAAGCACAACCGATTATTATTGCTTCAAAATTACAGCTCGAAATCGGCCTAAGTTATGAGTTTCTTTGAGAACCGGTTTATTGCCGATTCATTCCATACTAACTCTTCTAAAATTGACTCATCGGGAATCCAGAAAACCAATAACTCGTGCCCTTGGGGGATTGAGTGTGATACCATCGCGTGACTCCAGGCCGTTGAGTGGGCGGATGGTAAGGTTGTGAGCAGACAAACTACAACTGACAGATATAGTTCGCGGTACGAAACCGACGATGTTTTTCACGACGAAAATGGAAGAAAGTGAGAAAATATTCGACTTCTCGAGTTGAAGGATTCTCGGTTGAGTTACATGGGTAATTTCAAAATGTCGGTCACATTTATGTCACTGATCAGTACATCCGTCAAATCTCAACAAAACTCAGTTTTGTAAGTGTTTAAAAATTATCTCCTGTGGATGTACATGTTCCATGGAAAAGTATGTAAAAGTTGTCCCTACAGAACCCAGAAGAAAATACCAAAGTCCGCAATTCTCATTTCTCACTCCTTACAGCTGTCACTAACCAGAGGGATACAACTTCCATCGTCACTACTCAGCGAAATATGTATTTGGGCTGTTATATCCACTTACACGATGAAAGAACATACCATCTACAATGGATATCTGCCAGGAAAAAAATTGGATCAAATCAAGTAGCCTTATCAACCCATGATTTCAGTGTCACACGGTTTTTCCTCACATTCTACAATGTTTGGAAAAGTACCCTCAACAGGCAAGACAGGGTGTTAATGAAGTTGCTTCTGTTTTGTAGACATCCCTTATCCAAGATGGTCCCAACGCTGGTGGTTGGATTTTGCCTAGACCTTCCCAATCAGTTCTACCAGGAAAATCATCCCTGGAGGCAGCAGCGTGAGTTTTTCAACTCTCACTCCCTACTCCAATAACATTCTGACTGTGGCAAGCGAAACTTGATCGCACTTGTTGGCAATTAGTATAGTTGTTAGAAGTTCGTTGACAACATTTTGGTTCAATCAGTTTCAATTGATTTGTGGCCTGTAAAGACGGTGAAAGGCCATAACCTCACTCCCTACAATATCCAGCCAATAGCCTCTCAAATTGTAGGGAGTGAGATCTGCTTGTAGCAAGTGAGATGTTGACAAGGAAACCTTAGTATTTACTGTAGCTAAAATTAAGCTAATTTGTGTTGTTCCACTCACCTAAATGGAAAGACTTGAGTGTCAATTCCCATGGAGGTTGGAGGCTCAATCGGGGAAAAAAGTTTATTTTTTCAAAATGTCGTATCAGCAGTACGGTTCAAGATTGTGTGTGCTCACTTGGGTAATATGCCGAGAGAAGCGCAGTGATTGATTAGGAACAAGAAAATTGATCAAGTTTCAACTTTTTTTGTAGAAAAGTCGATAAGTACCCAAATGTGATCGGAATTTTTAAATGACCCATAGCATTTGTTTGTCAAATGAAACCACGACGAACAGTGGAGCAAGGGCGGCAAGAATTCGATTTTCTGAAAGTGTCAATTTTGAATAGCTGATTAATGATTATCACAGAATCTGGTTACATAAAGTATTTGGGCCGAAACTCAACTAAAACTCACTGAATAGTGGTCCGAATTCAAGAGATTGGTAATTGTGAGTAAACGTGGCATAAATCGTCAGCAGTGTTACGACAATATGCGAGGTAAGAAACCTTTTTTTGCTCTATTCGGGTTATCTAGGATCCTAAACAATACAACACAGCGGTTTAAACTTGAAAAACGCAGCAAATTCTTTCACTGGGGTTTATTATTCAATTTCATTCATTTGGCTTGCATTCATGATTTGAATTTCTACTAAGCTTTGGAGTGTGCGTGTTTCACAGGTGATAGAGCGATTATTGAATTTCAGGAGGCACGCAAATATGATCAACTGATCAATCCAAATAGGTAGGTATTTTGGTTGAGAACAGATTTACGTGCTCTATGCGTATCTCCTGAAATTCAATAATCGCTCTGTCACCTGTGAAACACGCACACTCCAAAGCTTAGTAGAAATTCAAATCATGAATGCAAGCCAAATGAATGAATAATAAACCCCAGTGAAAGCATTCGCAGCGTTTTTTTATTGAACCTCAATACCCCCCCCCCCCCCCCACAATAAAAACATCTATAATTTATCAAGTCACTTTAGCACTCGTATTGCGTTAAAACTTCCCCAAATCCAAATTTAAACGATGTAGCCAGAGGTAGACTGATGTAGAGGAGGCACACAAATATCATCAACTGATCAATCCAAATACGTGTTTTAGTTGAGAACCGACTTACGTGCATATCTCCTGAAATTCAATAATCGCTTTATCACCGGTGAAACACGCACACTCCAAAGCTTAGTAGAAATTCAAATCATGAATGCAAGCCAAATAAAATTGAATAATAAACCCCAGTGACAGAATTAGCAGCGTTTCATGCATATCAGAATGCTTCAACCCGTGTATCGGCTTTAAACCCTTTTAGGAGTTCACTTCAGTATCCACATTCACTACATCACTAGGTTACTGCGATCAAAACAAAAAAACGCTGTTATTTTTGTTTTGATTGCAGTAATCTAGTGATGTAGTGAATGTGGATGCAAATGTTGGCAGCAGAAGATCATGCCTATTCGACATCAGTTCTTCAAAAAAAGTCCATATTTAGGCCGCCTTGGTTTTTTTTTGGGTTTTTAGGGATTTTACAAAAGTTTGACAACCCTTAAAAGGCACTTTAAATTAAGTGAGAGAACTGGCTCAAAAATTGGGGCGTTGTCGGACCAACATGGATTTTTACTGAAAATTTGAGATTTTTCGCTCCAGTCCGGCGTTCGGCGGACGGACGGAAAAATGTTTATTGCAGATTTGGATTCTACACCCTTTGAAACGTAAACCATGAAATTTTTAGGGGAGGTTAGAAATTTTTGTTTAAAGAGCGATTACAATGGTTTATCATTGAATAATAAACCAAAACAATATTTGAGCGGGCGATGTGCAAAATATGAATTAGCCGACAAGGATGTTAAGAGGTAGTCCTACAATCTTCCCATCTTCTACATCTTCCTATTGAAGGTTGGTACGCTTGAGTAACATGAAACAGATTTCTTCCGCAAAATCGCAGTTGCACTTACGTTATTAAATGTAGATATCCCAAAGTGAATTAGATTCTTCGTCGTTCTCCCTTGTATGTGCGCGCTCCTTTGTATGCAAATTCTCTTCACGGGTCCTTGCCCCTCATTATCCCCCTTGTAATTACTCGTTACGCGCTCACTTGAATTGTGAGGTTGTCATTTTAATTTCATTACAAAAAAAGAAAACTCGTAGGAGTTGTACTTGGACGCTCAATCACAACGTGGTTACACAGCCAAACTGTTGTTAGTTTTTACGTGGCATATTACAGCCAGTGATTCGTCATATTTGCGTCGTTCACATAAATATTCACTCTTTATTGTTTGTCGGTACTTGGTTCTTCATTTTCGGAGAATCGGCAAATGTTTGGATATGATGAACTTGGATAGTTATACTAACTGACGTTGATAACCGATTATTTCTATGCTATTGACAAACCGATCAATCATCTAACTCCGAAAAGTACGTTCGGTTTAAGAGATTGAGATTTGGATGGTTCCGCATTGTGATACCTTCAAACATTGTTTAAAGACTGCGAGGTGATGGAGTGGTATAGTTGCCCCTTCCATTGAGCTGAATGCGGTAATGTCCGTCACGGGCAGAGGATGACCCAGCCGCTTGAAGCCGCCTGATTCATCTCCCAAGGCGACGGATTCAAGCCGCACTTTCTTATTCTGTTCAATTTCATTTTTGTATTTATAAGAATGCGTCCGAACCTATTCTGGTTTCTTCCATTCGTCCCACAACAGTTTTGGGCTTCTTTGGTATGGTAGTTCCACCATCAGAAGTCGGTTTTCCGAATCTAGGCGTAAATCTATTAATGAAATGACGAGTACGTAGGTGCAACTGAAAACGTTGACGGAGGGCAATCCGGTCCAGGACAACGTCACCTGAGCACGGCTAGAATAAGGGGCGACGATCGAGTGAGCCTCAAATGAAAGTGTTGGCGGGCGTTCGTCAATTAGTAGAGTGGGTCCGGTCAGAGGACTGTCACCTCTGATCGTGTTTGTAAGGTGAGTCCCCTTGTTGTTATGTCCCCGAAGAAGTCAGCGACGGATTCAGCGAATGGGTGGTTGACCAGCACGTCGGCGAACAAGCAGCTGCCCAGTGTGCTCAGTATCTGTATGACACCTATGTTTCTGAAGATTCGACATTCCCACCACAAATTTGGTCATCCCGGTGATCTAACTCAATAATAAGCACTACGAATGGTTGCGAATCTTCCCATTCTCATTTTCGGCATTTATATCCACCCATCCACACATCTTCTCTTTTTTGATGCCATCAGCGCTGTTCAATGTGACACGTACGCCAAAATCAATTCCTTGGGCGTTGGAAGTTCCCGAACCTTTAGGAAAGCGAGGTCCGTTAGAAAAGAAATATGGGTTCGAAAAACAATCGATAAGTTTGAGGCAAGTGACATGGAGTGATTCCCATTTTACGGGACAAACGCTGTCCTTCATTGATAAATGATTTTCTGTTCAACTTTTTCCAAAAATTATATACTAGGCCTACTCATGGCTGTCACAAAGTTCGTACTGAATTTCATTGTACATGCCGGTCAAATAAAATTGATCATATAATTAGCTGTCAATTTATACAGTTCTCCTAATCTCATTGTTCATGGACAATCTGTCCGTATTATCAAGACTCAATTTGAACTTGATCGAAATTTTAGGGTTCAAAGTACGTTTCCCCGGAATAATTTTAACTCAGAATTTAATATTTTTTGATGAGTCATTACACTGGATGTATATGGATACTTACAAGTGTTACACAACTCCTTAGATTCCGTACCATCGACTAAGGCTCAAATTTTGTCCGTAAGCCCGTTCTGACAATCTAACATTTCATGGCCAGTTTGAAGGCAAAAGGATTTTCCATGCTAAAACACTGTGCAAATTGTAACAGAGATGTTTATTATTGGACCCATA
The DNA here is from genome assembly GCA_031894815.1 of Creontiades dilutus. Classification (NCBI taxonomy): domain Eukaryota; kingdom Metazoa; phylum Arthropoda; class Insecta; order Hemiptera; family Miridae; genus Creontiades; species Creontiades dilutus. Next base: position 43,376 of record JAVIWC010000809.1, read on the forward strand.
TAAGAAAACCACTGATCTTCGTACATCAGATGTTGTCTATGGTGCATTATCTAGGAACGAAATTGCCTCCGCCATTTCGTACCTAGTAAGAAATGAAAGGTTATCAAAAAATCTTCAAGTGTGCAATACACAAGCAGAACAACTGAAATTGAACGAGATGAAATACGAGTAAAACTCGTAGAACATAAATGCCCTCCGCTTGTCCGCAAATATATTTTAGCAGGGTAGATCGATTAGGAAAGAAATTAGATATAAGTTCTCTTCAATGATCAATGAGTTCCATAACATTCACTTTTGCCCCAGAAGCAGTTGGATGACTTTGTCTTGAATATAACTCCGTGAACACGAAGCTTCAAAAGTCCCTGTGTACGAAACAAAAGGTAATATGCAAATACTACGTACTGTAAATCTACATGATCATAGGTAGGTGTTGTTTTATTGTCTCATTAAATTTCAGTTGTTCTAATTGCTGATTTCCAAGTCGTGTCCACATACAGTGTATTTGGACACAAGTCATGTACACAGTGTTCACGGAATCATATTTATGACGAAGTCAACCTTACGTTTTAGGACATCTAGAAGTCTACCACAATTTATGGAGATTCGGGGGTAAGTTGACGGGCTTCCGCTGCTAATTTATTTCCTAATCGATTTCTACGGACGAAAGCTCATTGTCATGGTTTCCCGCATACCAATCTCACTTTCAGTTGATAAAATCACTTTAGAAAGTTCATCATGAATTTTAGGACAATACAAAGTGGTAGAAGAGTTCATGTGTACATCTAGTACTGAAAACTGATTATGATTAGCCGACAACACCAATATGCGTTATTTTTTTCTGAACGTAATCGTGAATTAGGAGAACAAAATTTTTAGTGCAGAATCAATACCTCGAGTTTTCAACCGTTAAATGAGGATCAACATATCTTTGTTCCATATATCAAACAAATCTCTCATAAGCATATGCTACTAACCGACTCACATTGGTCAGCTAACGAGAACTGCGTTACGCAGCGAGCCGTGACTTGAGGCTGCGGTGAGTCACATCATCGTTGTATTTGCGTGATCTGTTATTCCCGAAGAAAAAAATCACCTTTACACGCCCCTCATATCAACGACTTGCTATTCTGTTTGCTAAGGGCCTTAATGCTAGGAAATTCCCCAGAAAGTGGCGGATGGACTTAGTTCTCTTACAAGTAACATCACGACCTACTGGTTTGAGAAGGTGTCCGTGAATAAGTCACCCAAGGACCAAATAACCGCGAGTAGCTAACTCGGCTGGCCAAAATTCGCTCCCCCCTTGAATGTTGGGTCACGAAAGGGTCTCAGAGGTCTCGAAGGACGTAGACTAGTTGCCACACCTTGCCTTATGTCACGCGTAATGCGGCATTTTTCAGTTCTGATCACAGGTGAGCCAAAAGTTGGGTCTCGATGCACTTATAAACGGAGAATTTTGGTTTATTATTCAATAATAAACCATTGTAATCGCTCTGGAAAAAAATTCTAACCCCCCATGAAAATTTCATGGTTTACGTTTCAAAGGGTGTAGAATCCGAATCTGCAATAAAAATTTTTCCGCCCGTCCGCCGTACGCACGATATCTCCCAAACGGCTGGAGCAAAAGATCTGAAATTTTCAGGAAAAATCCATCTTGGTCCGACGACGCCCCAATTCTTGAGCCAGCTCTCTCACTCAATTTAAAGTGCCCTTTAAGGGCTGTCAAAGTTTTGTAAAATCCCTAAAAACCTCAAAACAAGTCGAATCGGCCTAAATATTTACCTATTTGAAGAACATACCATGAGGAATCGAATGAGCCCTTCCCCACGTCCGTAGGTCAAACCATTCTCGATGTATGGCCCCATTTATGGTGACAACATTTGCGTTTTTTGGTTTATTATTGTTTGTTTGTAACCTAGTGATGCCGATAGCGTCGAGTTGTAGTGAATGTGGTTACTGGAGTGATAGCCGATGTGGATACTTGTAGTTTATAGCCGATACACGGGTTGAAGCATTATGATATGTATTAACGCTGATAATATATAGGTAAATATTATTACTGGGGATAATTATTCAATATTATTACTGGGGTAAATAAGTAGTCTTTCACTCGGGTTTATTATTCAATTGGCTTGCGTTCATGATTTGAATCTGTACTAAGCTTCGGAGTGTGCGTGTTTCAATAAAAAAACACTGCAAATTCTTTCACTGGGGCTTTATTATTCAATTGGCTTGCGTTCATTATTTGAATTTCTACTAAGCTTTGGAGTGTGCGCGTTTCACAGGATAGAGCGATTATTGAATTTCAGAAGGCACACAAATATGATCAACTGATCAATCCAAATAGGTATTTTGGTTGAGAACAGATTTACGTGCTCCATGCATATCTCCTGAAATAAAGAATTTGCAAAGTTTTTAAGGAGAGAACATCAGCATACGAGTCCCTCAAATCAACACTACCTATCCCATTTAGAGAGTGACTGATTTATATTATCCTTCTATTCTTGAAGTTCGAACATCCAACAGGAATGAACGTATTCTAGGAAATTATTTTACTAGGAATGTTTTAATTGTGAATCAGAGCGTGACAAGCAGTAATCGAACCATTAAACAGTAAACACTACTTATCTACATTTCTAACTAATTCACATTTTACTACGAACCACAACAAGAAGACAATTTTAGCTGTTTCTTGGATGGAACACTGTCTGTACCATTCGATTGGGAACCGAAGTAATGTCAATATGCTACTCTAGATCATTCCCTCCTCAGGGACGGAGCAGTTTACAGACTCAAAGATAATATTACCTGCTTATTACCCAAATTTACGGTTAGAAACAAAACCTAACAACTGAGGTTCAACAAGTTATTTATGTCAAGATGATAATCACTAATAATCCGGGGATCTCATCAGGTGAAACATCATGATCCATTTTGGACACAACCAGTACTGAGAGGTTTCACTGACCTACCCTACTGCTACCCCAAGAACTCAAAGTGGTGTTTGGTCGTTACAGGAGATTTCAGACGATACAGTAGAGATTGACGGGTTCGATTCTAGACGCTTCATATATCGCATAGGTGGAGTTTTTGAGTATGACGTTAAATTCAAGTTATTCCGTTCGTGGGTTTCCATCTCCGTGTCGATGTACAATAGGTACATTGCACTACACTATTAGAAACACAACCTAACAACTGGGGTTCATCAAGTTCATTTATGGTAGGCTGATAATCCGAGGATCTCACCAGATGCAACATCGTGACCCGTTTAGGACAAAACCAGTTCCAGGTTTTTGTCGTGGGTTTACACATTTCAACATCATAATGCAGGCCTTTACATCAAAACGCAGTAGAGACATTGGTTTAACAAAGATTCTGATCTGTGTACAACTAATCTGCACATTAGGAAAATTATTAAGGGGAGAACTCCACCTAAAAAAAAATTTTTGGCCAACAAAAAAATTTAATTATTTTTTGATAGATACATCTATGACGCACAATTCCTGAGGATTTTAGAATTGTAGAATGGTCCGCCTCGCTCTGCTACAGCTAACCTTCCTCCAATGTTCTTCTTTCAAAGCTTCCTTTATTGTCTTGATATTGTCAATCAGAGACTTCCGTCTTTGGTAAAATCTTCGAGGCATTTCAAAATTGCTAAGAATAGAATGAAAGGAGGTAAGAAGAGAGCGAGAAAGCTTCAATCGAGGAGCGGCCGCGCTCCGGTGAGATTGTCCGTGGGAGCGCGGTCGTTTTTTGGCTCTCCTGAAAATTTGCTGTTTTCAGCCTTCAAATTCTCGCCAACTCCGTAAACTTCGTCCGAATTTAATTTTTTTTTTTTTTATTGCAATGCCGACAGATCTTGGAACTGGATTTCGGATTTTTGCCTCGTAGATTTTACTGGGACCGCCAGAATGCTTACTTTTCTTTATTCATCTATGAGCTTGTGCCAAAAAATCTACGGTGTACAAAGAAAAAATCGGTTTCCAAGGTTGTGTCCAGAATTTAAATCCAAATTCAGAGGAAAAAAGAACAGTTCGATAGGACCACTTGTGCCATAAATGAATTTGTAGGGCAAAAAAGTGGAAAAATCACAACAAAAGTAGAAATCCCGTAGATCGGCTTGCAAGAGCCCGATCAAACTTTTTCTTGAACTAAAATGATCCCCAATCATTCCTATAACCGTGGTAAAAAATTCAAAATTATAGGACGAATACGGCGTGAGAGGTGAGGGAGGGTGGAAAAAGCAGATCGAGCGCTCGCGTTTTAAGGTAGGCGGAGTTCTCCCCTTAATTTAGGTTGTTTTTGAGATGCGAGCATAGCGAGCACCAAACAGGACCCGATTGTGTTTCCTCATCCATTTTGATTTTTATAATTCACGATCCGCAATTTAAAAACGGGCATCACAGCAGGAATTTTGCCACACAAGAAAGTCCGGCTGAATACTGTCCAGATAAGGGAAGTTAGCCGAGTGGCCGCTGAAGCGCTACTGGGTACCAGTCGAGTCTGCAAGCTGCCCACATCTACCGGACAGCGAGAGAGAACCGACGAGGAAAAAAAATACCGGTTCATGTCACCGATGAGTCACTGGACCGTTCTTCAAAGACCCCTTCCGTGTTTGTTATGAACAAAAATGAACGCAAATTATGCATGTGGGCAGGCGAGTAAACAGAACGTGACTTCCCCGTTCCATAAATATTGGGCGTCAGCCTCTCAAAACTACCAACGGTTTTACTCACTTTGTTATTTAAATTTCAATAATGAAGCAATGCAATAGATCAAAAAACTCAGAACCTGATCAATGTTGGTTTCGTGTCAAATCACGACAAATCTCCGCCCAATGTAGAAGAATAAACCAAATATAAGCTTAATGAAGACACTTTGTTTAATCCACCGTCTTTATTCCACCATGTTCTTTGTCCTGCCAATTCCCGAAGCTGCTGTTTGTACTGTCAACATTTGCCCAAATAGAAAAACTTGGATACAACAAAAAGTGCTGTCCTAAAAGTTGATGAACAGGAAAGGTGTGCATCCTTCATGTAATGGATTGAGATTGTGTCAACAGCACAAGTCTGCCAGAAACTCAGTATCGTTCCGCAAAGTTCCAGAGCTCTTGAGCGAACATAAGAATACTTTAAAATTCAAGTTTTTCAATGTACAAAACCGCAAATTTTTTATTGTAGGTATATTGTTGTACCTAATTGTTATTCAAATTTACTAAACAAATTTTTCCAGCAATGTCAGGGATACCCCCATGGATCTTTCCTTCTCGACTTATTCATTTGCCTGGGGAAGGTATTTCTAAAGTAGGGAGTGACGTTACAGGCATTGACCAGGAGCGTCGTGTGGTGATGAAGAAGCGGTATCTTGTCTTTTGGTATCCGTCCATTTGGAGAAATATCCTGGAATAACGTGTTCATGTTCTAGACTTCCCCCACGACTTTCAAGTTCAATTTATGTGCCCCATCTACTGAATAACCGCTGATAGTGATGACGTGTAGATGTTTACATCTTAACAAATAGTACAACCATCATACCACATATTTGAACATCGTAACAGCAGGACTGTTGTAGTATTGGCTGCAGTGCTTACACATAGCCTTTAGCCACAGCTACCTGTAATAGTAGTAATTAAAGTAGTGTAATTAGTTGATTTGAGGGACATTGCGACTGTAGTAGTGGCTGCAGAGCTGATTGCTTTCTAGCAAACTCCCTGTAATACTAGTAGTGACAGTGGTTTTAGAGGACTTGGCGTCGTAATTACAGTTGCAGAGCTTATCTCTCTAGCCGTTAAACTCTAGTCGTTTCGTAGCACTTAGTTAATGTATTAGCGGCTGCAGAGCTTATTGCCCTCCACTAGTCAACTCCCTGTAATGCTAATAGTGCTGATGGTTTTACAGGACTTTGGCTCGTAATAGCGGCTGCACTGCTTATTGCTTCCTGGCTAACAAACTCCCTGTAAAACTAATAGTGCTAGTGATTTTACAGGGCTTGATATTGTAGTAATGGCTGCGGTGCTTGTTGCTCTCCAACTAAATAACTCCCTGTGATAGTACCAGTGCTAGTGGTTTTACAGGACTTTGCGTCATAATAGCGGCTGCAGTGCTTTTGCAGGACTTGAAGTTGTAGTAGTAGTTGTACTGCTTATTGCTCTCAACCCATTTAAATTACTGTTGTTGTAGTAATGGCAGTAGTAAAGTTAGTCGTTTCCTGGTACTTAGTGGCTGTAGTAATGGCTGCAGAGCTTATTGCACTCTAGCTAACGAACTCCCTGTAATACTAATAGAGCTTGTGGTTTTACAGGACATTGCATGTAATATCTCCAGTGCTTATTCTTCTCTAGCAATTCAACCACAAATGGAGGAAGTAGTGTATCCAGTCGTCTTGCTACAAAGACTGCAGTTCTGATTTCATCTAGCTAGATGAAATTTCAAATCCACGCTGGTTCCAGTAAATGCGTCCACGACTTCCTATAATTTTAAGCTTTGATAAATAAGAATCTTGATACGCTTTGAAAGACGTGACAAATCAATTCTACGACAGTATATAATCAGGGAATCAATTTGGCCAGGCTTGAATCCGGTTTATAAATGTACGTGATCTATAAACAGCTTTAACCAGCACGAACAACTACAATTAGAGTGGGATTCCACTTAGAGTAGTCTACTAAAGAGCCAATGCCAAACGTCGCCTCGTTACTGCAAGAGGGATCTATCGAACTTTTATTAAAATCACCGATCCATTGGTTCAATTCCGCTGAAGCGAGCGTAGACGGGGTCGGTGAGCAGATGAGGCGGGTCAATGTCAAGATCATTGGAATCGTTACGTCGCGAACCCTTGTAGTTCAACGAGCGTCTCTATTTTGAGAAAATGACGAGGTAGACTCCGCGTGCTCGCACGATTTAGCACAGGATGAAGGCGGAAAACGTGTTTATTTGCAGAATATGAGGAGCACTACAACATAAGGTAGAAAGGCAAACAGATAGTAGCAGTAAATGCCTTGCGTGCGCGTGAAGTCAATTCCGGAGTATGAAAACAATCTCGGAGGACTCAACTCATCAAATCAAAAAAGTTATTTTTACTCCATTCGGTTGCTTTGGCTAGTTCCATCCGTAATGGGAAATCCGTCTATAGAAATTAAAACTAATACATTTTTTTTTTTTTTTTTAATAGAGCGTTTATTTGTTAATATATCAACTAGTTACAACTGAGGTAATATACAGGCAACTATCTAGATATTTACTTCACATAAATTCCGCAATATTATACGAGTGTTAGTCCATTGACAATACACCACATTTCAGCTTCACATCAGCATCCAAGGTCCAATGGCTTGGTCCTTTTCAGGCGTCGGTTTACTTGGGAGTTGTCGAGAAGCCTAATGGCTTCTGGGTTGGTATGAGCAAGAAGCCTCTTTTCGTAGTTTCTTGCGTATCTTTTAATGACATCGGTGACTCTTTCGATTTGGAGGTCCTTGTGGAGGTCATCATTACGAATGTACCATGGAGCATTCACAATACTCCTCAGTACCTTATTTTGGAATGTTTGAATTATTTTCAAGTGACTTTTAGCTGTACATCCCCATAGCTGGATACCGTAGGTCCAGATGGGCATAAGTACTGTTTTGTATAACAGCAATTTATTGTGCAAACTGAGTTGTGAATTTCGGCCCAACAGCCAATAAAGTTTTCTATACCTGATTGATAGCTCTTCCTTTTTTTTCTTGACATGTTCTTTCCACTTCAGCTTTGCATCTAAGGTCATTCCTAGATACTTAGCTGAGTTGGAATATGGGACTGTGCACTGATTCAGATACAAAGGAGGGTTTGTGATTTTTTTGTTCGTGAAGTTCACATGAGTAGACTTAGTTTCGTTTAGTTTGAGGCGCCATTTTCGAGTCCACTCTCCAATGGCATCTGTAGCTTCTTGTAATTTTTCTGTTGATTCTTCAACCGTGTCTGCTACTGCCAGAATTGCTGTATAGACCAATCTCACTGCTCCCGGGTCTCTCTAAACTGTTTGAGAAACTATTAAAAAAAGACTCATACAAATAATAGAAGAAAGGAATCTAATTCCTACACACCAGTTTGGATTTAGAACAAAACATTCAACAATTGATCAAGTCCACAGGATAACGGATGTAATCGAAAATGCACTGGAAAATAAACAAGTGTGTAGCGCTGTATTTCTTGATGTGTCACAAGCCTTTGATAAAGTGTGGCATGTTGGGTTAATTAACAAATTGCAAGGGATGTTACCCCACCAATATTGCCAAATACTAGAATCTTATCTTAGCAACAGATACTTCAGAATTAAAAATGAAGATGAATACTCACATCTCAACAAAATTAAAGCAGGGGTACCGCAGGGAAGCGTGCTAGGACCCCTACTCTACTTATTATATACAAATGATATACCTTGCACCCTAGGAACAACTATAGCCACATTTGCGGACTAATAAAATGAACAGAATAAACAGAAAAACCAAATAAGGAGCTGATACGGTGATGGATACGATAGTAAACATTTACACGTTGGTCATATCTAAATAACTTAGATATAAATAAATCCATCCAACATTAAAAAGAGGAAATATTCTCTATTATTCTTTATATTCATCTACATGACCGATTTTAACAAGCTACGTCTACAGCTGAGTAACACATCTTTTCGTAACAGCGAGATCCCAAACTAAAATGGAACAAAGCAAACCAAAGAATCAAAATCTGTAGTGTAAATATTTCACGATCGCTGTGAAAACTACTGATTTGTGTTTCATAACAATGGTATAAGCCTAAACAATGATAGTTAAGCGACAATAAACAGTTTTTGTTTGAATTATAAAGCTCGAATAGTGGTGATAACGCTATCATGATATTCAGTAGTGATGAAATTGATTTTACAACAAACCGGCTTACACTAACCTTTGTATATACTCGAAGAACTAATTAAGGCTTTGAAAACAATAGGTCTAGTACTGCAAATATAAAATCGCTGCAATTATTAAAGAAGATTCATTATTTCTGTATTGGATAAGCCTCATACCACCCTGAATTACCGCAGTACCACAAACATACAACCAGAGGACAACCTCAATTGTACAACCAGAGCCAATGCTGCCTAGATACACTCATAAACACAAGTAGAAAGACACGAATAAACAAGATAAAATAAAAGTACAGGCAAAGAAAAAATGACCTGATACTTGATTGAATTTAAGCTTGTGAGACAGAGCCATGGTTAATACAGTCGTCAAGTATTCACCATGCTCTGAGGGCTGCCGCCAGCCTCTCGTCTCACAGCCTTTAAGCTAAAGATGTTTTCAAATGGAAAATGGGTGTTAATTTTTTAACAAAAAATGTGTTTACTTTCCTGACATGTTTGTTAGGATATGCCATTTAATTTAACTTGCATAAGGTGACGGCAATCTGATGCAGTTTTCAATTCTGTTGAGGAAGCTTTGCCAAACTAGCAGTAGTGTCTCATCATAAGTGCCACCTCTTCACGAATTGCCTCCTTCAAATCTTCATAATTACGAGGTTTGCGTTAAAATACTTTCTCCTCCAAATGTCCCAGATAAAATCACAGCTGTTAAGGTCGGGAGTGCGAGAAGGCCAGGGCACATCTCCAAAACTTGAAGCTCCAGCCATCGCTCTTGCTGAGTGTGCAGTAGCTCCATCTAGCTGGAACCACATGAAGGGTACTGGGGAAGAACCTGGTTTGTCACCTGGGGGTTGATTTGAGTAATCTTGAATTGAAAGTTCAAAACGTCCAGTTTTCCCCAGTCCAGCAAATCTTTCGGCCTCATTTTTCAGTGACAATCCAGTTCATTCACCCTGTCTGACTACACTATATGAAACTCCCCCATATAAACTATACAACTGCACCCATAACTCAGATTTGATAAAAATGTGACAAACCACGTTCTTCCCCCGTACGCTTCACATGTCCTGTTGCAAGTTGAGCTTCAGCAGTTGTAAGAAAAACAAATCGTTGATCATACAAACGTACCGATTTGCGTTCACTGTCACCGCAACTCCATCCTCCTCGAAAAAGAAGGGGCCAGTAACAAGTTGTATCGAAACCGCACTCCATACAGTCACACAACGCGAATGGAGAGGTTTCCCATGAATCTGTCTTGGGTTTTCCTGTGCCCAGGATCTCCAGTTGTGTTGGTTGACTGTCCCATTTAGGCAAAAGTGAGCTTCATCGCTCATGAAAATCAGAACGTCAGGCTCATCGCGAAGGAGATTTGCTTTTGATTAGCGAAATCGTGACCTTATTTTGCAAGTTGAATTAAATAGCATATCCTAACAAACATGACAGAAAATTAAATACATTTTTTGTTGCGGAAATCAACACCGTTTTGCTGTTTTTTGAAAAATTTAAATACTTCCCGTGGTCACCCTGTACATAATAGGTGACAATTGTACCATCTACTTGTCTAGTATATTTGGATTGCTGTAAACACCTATATCGCTTCTCGCCCGTTACGGGACCATTAGTAGAACGGTGGCTAATACGGCTGATAAATCGGCAATTCGATTTCCGTTCGATTTTCACGCTCCAGAATCCTTGGAAGCTGCAAACTACGAAACGCGTCTTGCGGTAGAGCCAAGTAGGGCATGGCTAATCGGGAAACGGCCTGGACGATCGGGATGCATTCACCGACATTTGATACCCATACGGCGAAATGTGGTTGTAAACTGGATGCGTCCGGTCGTCTCTTGCCTCATCCGTCGGCAATTGGGACGCACGAACGGTGGTACGGACTAAACCAGAACCCAAGCAAATTCAACTAAACGGAACCGAAGACTAGAAATTTCATTTCTCCATCATCTGCAACACAATTATAGCAGCATCCGTAAAACTAACGAAATAAGGACAAATCCGTGAAAACAGAAATAATTTGAAATATTTTTGGAGAAGCTTTGTTTTCGAGTTTTTAACGTGTTTTTGACTTTCCCTCACAAAAACAGCTACAACATCCTCATTTTCCACCGAATCTCAAATTTTAAACTTAAACCGTTGCTCACTCATCACGTATAACAAATCGCAACACGTAGGTTCAGCAGGAGGGATAATGAAAAAACGTCTGCCAAGTGGGTGTGGCACATAGCTTCCTCGTATCCATAACATGACTGTATAGATCATTGAAAATTATTATCGACTATTATCAATTAAGAACTCCCGAAGTTATGCTTGTGGCAAAGATTTCACGTTTGCGCATGCGCAGAGACTACTATTGATCCGGGGGTCACGAAACTTATAGGGGACCATCTACACATCAAACCGAACAATCCCTGAAAATTTCATCGAAATTGGTCAAGAACTCCCGGAGTTATGCGCGTAACAAGGATTTCACGTTTGCGCATGCGCAGAGCTACTATTGATCCGGGGGTCATGAAACGTTTGCGCATGCGCAGAGGCTACTATTGATCCGGAGGTCATGAAACCCAAGGGGACCATCTACACATCAAACCGAACAATCCCTGAAAATTTCATCGAAATTGGTCAAGAACTCCCGGAGTTATGCGCGTAACAAGGATTTCACGTTTGCGCATGCACAGAGGCTACTATTGATCCGGGGGCCATGAAACCTATAGGGGACCATCTAACCCCAACCCGCACAATCTCTGAAAATTTCATCAAAATCGGACTATAACTACGTGTAGTTTTGCCCGTAACAAGGATTTGCTGACAGACAGACAGACAGACACACAGACAGACATGGAACCAAAATTGTTCAGAAAGGTCTAAAACGCAAAATGCGAGTGGAATTTTTGATTTTGGAGACAAAAAAATTTCACATTCCGAAAATGAAAACAATGCTTCCGCTACCTTGGTAGACTCGGAAGCAAAACCGTATATTCCCATATGCATATTTTTAGCTAATTAGGCATCGCCCTAGATCATTATTGCATTAGTTTCCATATCCACCTTCTCAACAGCCAACGAGCAATTAAACCACATTCCAAATTAATTAATTAAGACGTGAATATCTCATAGCCGAGTCATGCTCCAACTATCGCAAAACCAATAAAGTTAGAATCAACACGTATTAGTAATTTTTTTAATTATTTCATTATAATAACATCATCAACATAATTATCGATTAATCCTTCAGGTAATAATAAGGTCTCAATTTCATGGTTTGGGGATTGTGTGGCATCCAGGCGCAATTTATGAAGATTCTGAAGCGAACAACGAAGCAAAGAGAGAGAGATACGGAAACGAATCAGCAAGAAGGATAAAAGAGACGAGTGAATGAGGACGATTTTGCAAATTCACTGAAGAAGTTCATCTCGAATGAGCCGATGAGAATATCTGACAAGTTACGATCGAAAACGATCTTGCATTTCGCGCGATATTGGAGTTCTACACGATTCGATTCTCATTGGAGTGAGTAGTAAATAGACCACCTGTGGGGAAAATCGGATAGATCCATTATTTACAAAATTGCGTTTTTTCGAGGAAATCACGAGTCCCTACGGCCGTCTTGCTGTTGTTAGTTATATGCGCGTCAAAACCCGCTACATCTCTGAAACAATGGCTACAAAGTTCGGGTGTTACGCCGAAATCCGATAGATCCAAGTTTTGGTGATCGACGGTAATGAGATTCAAATACCCCCAAAGAGACTTCTCCACACTCCGACAAGGATACAAATGGAAACAAGTGGGTGTGGCACATGGCTTCCTCGTATCCATAACATGACTGTATAGATCATTGAAATTTATTATTGACTAAAGAACTTCGTTCAATTAGGCGAAGTAAATATTGAATTAGGGCAAATTTATTGTTATGCAGGAGCATAACTTGAGAAAATAAAGGTAGGCATGTTCAACTATTGAACAAACTATAAAATATACCTAATCAGTCCGAACAATCCCTGAAAATTTCATCGAAATCTGTCAAGAACTCCCGGAGTTATGCTTGTGGCAAGGATTTCAAGTTTGTGCATGCGCAGAGGCTACTATTGATCCGGGGATCATGAAACTCATAGGGGACCATCTACACATCAAACCGAATAATCCCTGAAAATTTCATCGAAATTGGTCAAGAACTCCCGGAGTTATGCGCGTAACAAGGATTTCACGTTTGCGCATGCGCAGAGGCTACTATTGATCCGGGGGTCATGAAACCTATAGGCTACAATTGATCCGGGGGTCATCTATAGGGGACCATCTACACCCCAAACCGCACAATCCCTGAAAATTTCATCAAAATCGGACTATAACTTCGTGTAGTTTTGCCCGTAACAAGGATTTGCTGACAGACAGACACACAGACAGACACGGAACCAAAATTGTTCAGAAAGGTCTAAAACGCAAAATGCGAGTGGAATTTTCGATTTTGGAGACAAAAAAAATTTTCACATTCCGAAAGTGAAAACAATGCTTCCGCTACCTTAGTAGACTCGGAAGCAATATTTTCAAAAAAATTAATTAAATAGGATAAAAATTTTAAAAGTTTACTTTTTAACCATTGAATTTTTTTGAAATTTTCAATAAATTGGTTTAATTTGAAAGTCCGCAATACATTTCCTTATTTTCAGAATGTTTCTCAAAAAAAGTTTTTTGTTTTGATGGTTCACATGGTAGGTACTTACTGAGTAGCTACTTGTCTGATTTATTTAACAGAAACAATTCATTTTGAAATAATTGTGATAAGGGGAAAAAATTAGTCAGTTATTTTGCAAAAATGCGGAGTCACCGCGTCAAAACGAAATCGTTCCAAATTAAAAATGTGATTCCCTTAGGATGACCAACAGTTTATCAGTACAGTATTATAATGCCTGACATTACCACCTAATAAGTGACGTTTATTTGTTTTATTTTAAATTTTTAGGTTTTTTTGCTCTTCTGTAAAATTTTGAAGATCGGATCTAGCGGATTATGGAACGTCAAGCCTCAATTAATCTTAGGAGGTGTTAAAATTCAACTAAATAAATCGAAAACACTATATCCTCCTTACAGAACGTAGATCGATCCGATACTTTAGGTCTCGTTATGTGCAACAGGTTTTGTGTACAACCAGGCTGAATGTTTCTGGTAAGAATCATGAAAGCGACACCCCCCAACACCCGATAACCTTCAATTGACCACCGATCGCTTTCCGACCTCCAGATAATTCGGGTACTGGAGCGAAACAAGGTCTCCGTTACCGTTAAGTCTTCGAGACGAGGCCGAAAATGAGCATGAAGTTCACTTCGGGAGAAGAACCGGGATTACGACTTCATTTACATGAAAGATTCGCGATCAAGAAAAGAAAAAGACTACAGGGTAGCCAAAATATATGTACCTATATCAAAGCATCAACAGAAATTGAGTAATACAGATTTAATGAACCGAGACAAGATTAATTAGAGAGAAAAACAAGACAGGATAACAGTACGATACCTGGAATATGGAGAATTAACAGGTGGCAGCAACCCCTATAGGAGAATAGTAGCTAAGTACCTAACGGAGAGACACGATGATGCCAACAACACATCGAGGGTGAAGTTGCAACATGACCTACCTGAGATGGGTCCGGACAACACTACCTATCTGAATTGGTGCGAAACAACATGACCTAAATGACATTTTGGTCGTTTTGGCTTTTCGGTATCGTTGGATGCACAATTTACAGCGCTACCTGATGGTAGTGAGAAGTTAATATATTCCAGCGTGGCTGCCGTAAGTACCAATTCACAGAAACATTTTTTTAAAAATTTCACAGAAGAGCAAAAAAACCTAAAAATTTAAAATAAAACAAAGAAACGTCACTTATTAGGTGGTAATGACAGGCATTATAACACTGCACTGATATACTGCTGGGCATCCTGTGGTAATTATATTTTTAATTTGGATAGATTGGGTTTTGACGTGGTAACTCCGCATTTTTGCAAAATCACTGAATAATATTTCAAAATGAATTGTTTCTGTTAGGTAAATCAGATAAGTAGCTACTCAGTAAGTACCTACCATGTGAACCATCAGAACAAAAAACTTTTTTGAGAAACATTCTGAAAATGAGGAAATGTATTGCGGACTTTCAACTTAAACTAATTTATTGAAAAATTACAAAAAAACGCGGCAAATTCTTTCACTGGGGTTTATTACTCAATTGGCTTGCGTTCATGATTTGAAGTTCTACTAAGCTTTGGAGTGGGCGTGTTTCACAAGTGATAGAGCGATTATTGAATTTCATGAGGCACACAAAAATGATCAACTGATCAATCCAATGCCTCACCAAGGCCTCAATGTCTATCGCTACATGCACCAAGATAAACTTGATATAAGGTAACATTACCGGTAGTGGCCACAGTTAAGAATTTTTTTCTTTAGTTTTGACAATTGTGGGCCAACAGTAGTACTGACTTTCTTCAGGACTCATTTAGAATATAGCATGACTCTTCCCTAACATATCCATTGCCTAAAACTATCAAAAGAACAATTTTTTTCTATTTTTTATTAATTTTTTCTCACACCTTTATTTTGATCTAGTAGTGGCCACATCAAATTACGAAATTTCCAGTAGTGGCCACGTGCATGTCTCATGTAGTGGCCACTTGACATTTTGCCCTCCTTACGTGTTTAATATCATTAAATTCAATACCAGATGAACAAAATTGATTCTATCCAGTAGAAGCTCTAGGATACAGCCCAACAAACGAGGAAACTAGGGACGGTCATATTGAGAAGTTTACCACAATTTCCAATGATGCTCTGCGCACTCCTAGTTCAACCTCTGACTACAAGATGACATGAGCTGTACCTCCTGCAAGTTTGAAGCCACTAGAAGAACGGCCACTACTGGCCTTATTTCTCAAATATAAACTTTAAAATGGCCACTACTGGAGCAGTGGCCACTACCGGTGCCGTTACCTTACATCTCCCAATGAAAGCAGGCCACGAGACTCTTACTAAGTCATGGCAAACAAGGCCCATTCTTTTGTGTTGTGTGATCAAGCTTAATCAACGAGATATGATCATTTCGTCTTTATTAATTTAATTTTCTCGCATAAATTGAACTCAGCGGGCGGCATTGTAGAGGCTGACAGAGTGTGGGTGGATGACTCTCACAGACGGCGAACTTGAGTGTTCTTTTTCCCCGACCCCGAGCGCGTGTCACGATTCCATTTGAGGCTCGACCATCCTACATTATTAAGAGTAAAAACCTTGAAACGTACCTTTTTTTTCTCAACGCTGAGCATTTTGTAACACGATCCTTTATTCGTTCGAAAAATTCACCGTGGAACGACCGCATGGATATTATTACGTCGATAGTGAAGGTTACACATTGCGGTGAATGCTTGTAGGAAACAAGGAATACATCGATGAATGAAGGATAAACAGTTTTTTCTCTCAGGTACTTAAATTTTCCCTGGATTTCCAATAATCTTATTAAAACGCAATTCGCCCACTCAGGTGTCAGTTTGAGACCTCAAATTCAACGAACCCTCGGAAATTCAGACCTCTCATCTAACATACTACTGCGAATGCTTAGGATTCGTAACTTCACAACAGCTCAACAAAGAGATCAGAAAAGAAGAGCAAGACAACCCACTAAACAGACAATCGATCTTTCTCACGTCAGAGAAAAGATTTCCGATTTCATCAACGCAGAATGACTCCCACAAATGATACAATCATTGTGCATTTGTTGTTTTTCTTTCGGTTTATTATTCAATACCAAACCATTGTAATCGCTCTTGAAAAAAAAGATCTAAACCCCCCTGAAAATTTCATGGTTTACAACCGAATCTGCAATAAAAATTTTTCCGTCCGTCCGCCGTACGTCGTACGTACGATTTCTCTCAAACGGCTGGAGCAAAAGATCTGAAATTTTCAGGAAAAATCCATCTTGGTCCGACGACGCCCTATTCTTGAGCCAGCTCTCTCACTTAATTTAAAGTGCCTTTAAGGGTTGTCAAAGTTTTGTAAAATCCCTAAAAACCTCAAAAAAAAGTCAAGGCGGCCTAAATTTGTACTCTTTTGAAGAACACTCCACGAGGAATCGAATGAGCCCCTCCCCAGGTCCGTAGGTCAAACCATTCCCGATCTATGGCCCGATTTATGGTGCCAACATTTGCGTTATTTTTGTTTATCACCGTTTTTGTTTTGATATCAGTAACCTAGTGATGTAGTAATGTGGATACTGGAGTGAACTCCTAAAAGGGTTTATAGCCGATACATGGGTAGAAGCATTCTGATTACCATAAAAAACGCTGCAAATTCTTCCACTGGAGTTTATTATTCAATTGGCTTGCGTTCATGATTTGAATTTATACTAAGCTTTGGAGTGTGCATGTTTCACAGGTGATAGAGCGATTATTGAATTTCAGGGGCACACAAATATGATCAATTGATCACTCCAAATAGGTATTTTGGTTGAGAACAGATTTGCGTGCTCTATCAATATCTCCTGAAATTCAATAATCGCTCTATCACCTGTGAAACACGCACACTCCAAAGCTTAGTAGAAATTCAAATCATGAACGCAAGCCAATTGAATAATAAACCCCAGTGAAAGAATTTGCAGCGTTTTTTTTTTTAAAGAATATTTATTTACAAGAACATCAAAAAGGTAACAACTAAGCGTAGGCCAATAAAGTTCATTTACACTCTTACTCTTATTAACTGTTTCTAGATTGCATCACCCATTGGCTAAATCCTAGAAGCATCTATTGCAAACATGCCCACAGAAATTATTCCACAGCATCCATTCAATATACTGAATCACCGATCATGTGACATCACAATGTCCAAGGATTGATTTAGCAGTTGATATCAAATTATCAAACCTTCCTTACCCGACTAATCTCCGAATTCGAGCAGAATTCGAGGTCAGACGACCAGGAAACGAGACAATAATTTGCGCACGCACACATGTGGAATTTAATATTTGCGCATGAGGGAGACTTTGTTAGTGAACGATGAAAATTAACAGGGACAATCAACTCATAAATTTCCTGAAAATCAATTAAAAACACGGCAATTCTACAAAGTGGGTTTTTTAATTTTTGAATAATGCGTGATTGCTCGTGTCATTGTGAGATTTCGCGTCTCTTTTCAGTTCAGAAATAGGTATTGAATTTCTACGGATCTGGAACCGATCCCAGTGGATTTTGCATTCAAAATTAGGAGGAAAGTACACCCTACTTGCCTATGTCTAGAAGAAGATTAAGTAAAGTATTGGTCTGTCAGCCAAGAAATTCTCTAGACAACTTCCACAGCCTGACAATGTCATTAAAAGAAAGAAAGAAGAAATGTGGACTGTTACGATAATTTGGGAATACACGGCAGACATGACACTGAAGATGTTAAGAATGGTTAAAACAACGTTAACATGCGAGTAGAAATGCAGAATAGTAGAAAAAAGTAGTAGAAATACCTAATGTGCTAACTGGATCATTTCTAGTACTTGACAATGTCATCAAAAGAAAGAAAGAAGAAATGTGGATTGTTACAAGACTTTGCGAATGCACGGCAGACATGACACTGAAGATGTTGAGAATGATTAAAACAATGTTAACATGCGAGTAGAAATGCAGAATAGTAGAAAATAGTAGTAGAAATACCTAATGTGCTAACTGGATCATTTCTAGTACTTGACAATGTCATCAAAAGAAAGAAAGAAGAAATGTGGATTGTTACAAGACTTTGCGAATGCACGGCAGACATGACACTGAAGATGTTTAGAATTGTATAAACAAGAATCTGTTCAGAGTAGTATTCAGTGATCTATTTCGAGTTGAGATGCAGAATAGTAAGAAATTGTAGTAGAAATAATAAATGTGCATACTAGGCCATTGTCAGTACATCACAACTCACTGAATGATAAAGTGTGTCTTACACCAATCAATAATCAACACATAATGTTATAAACCACATTCCATGTTCAGAATGTCGGAAATATTGCGAAAACAACGCCGCACGATTTCAAATGTAAATAGTCACGGAATAAACCGAGATTTTATTCAAATCAAAACCAATTCTTATGTACCTAGTGGATAAACTTGAACTCCCGGACAACTTCTTAACTCGCGAACAATATTGAGGGTCTGACACCATATCAATCCGTTTGTACGGTGGATGATTACATAATCGACGACAACAAAGCTGTGTAATGGAAGTGTAGCCTTGATTTGAAATGCAGCTCGAAAGCGATTTTTATGGTAATTTAACCTTCAAGAAAGCGAAACTTACGCTTGGGAGATCGTAGTTATCGTTGACAGTTTGAACACCGTCAGCTACCAAATACGGTTGGATAAAATGAGTGGAACCTTCATAAGGAAATCAGGAGAATCATACGGGAAAATGAAGGGATGACTTACTCCTTGTTATAGCTTTGAGAATTTTTCTTACAATACCCGTGTGTGTAGCATCGAATGAAAGAAGTTTTAGAAAAAAAATGATAGTTGATAAAAACTACATCGGGAACTTGACAGGACAAGAACGATAAGCAACTTGGCAATCATATCAAGAGAGCAAAAAATAGCTTCTGCACTTTGATAGTATCATTAAAACATTTGCAGCAAAAAAGCCCCACAATTTTCATTTTAAAGTTTGTTTAGGGCTTCCATTTCGTACAATAATGTAGTATTATTTATCATCTATTAGTTCGTTAAATTTAATAAAAATTATATGGTATTTTACATTGAGCACTTACTTACCAAACCTTCATCCTTTTAGTAGAAGAGTTTATGCATTGTGAATAAATCAAATTTATTATATTTATACAGGGTGTCCCGCACTTAGTGTAAAAAAAAAAAATTGGGTGAAACTACATGGAAAATGGAGTAAATCGCCGCCAACCGCGATTTTTTTTCTCAACCCGTTGCTGAGATATGCTATTTTTAAGAGTTTTTTCAAAAAATCGCGTTTTTCGCCATTAAAACGCTTTTTTCTCGGCAATTTCCCAACATTTTTGCACATTTGACCACATTTTCGGAATCTGCGTTAAATTTCCTATAAGATGAAGTTACTTTGATTTCCAAAACGCATCTTCCAAACACCGAAATTTTCAATCAAAGATGAACATTTTTCGCAAAGTGAAATTTTTCAAAAACTTGGAACGCTTGGCGTGACCACAAAAATAATTTTTTTCGTTGTCAAATTTGATAAAAACTTCTCCCACTTCTAAGCTTTCCAACGGCGTCTCAACCATTTAATTCTGATTGGAATTGACGGAGAAATTAAAGTTCGAATGCCAGAAAACGTGTAGTTCGTTTTAACGTAAGTTGGTAGGTGACGTACGATATGGGCCACAGAAACTGATTTTTCTCGATTTCAATTAATGTTTTCCGGCATTCAACCACAGGTTCGAATCGGGCGTTAAATTTCCTGTAAGAAGAGGTTCATTTTGTTTCCAAAATGTTTTTTCCAGGTACTGTAAAAAATTAAAAATTGAGAATTGTGATAAATGTGTAAAAAAATTTGGAAATGAATTTTTTTTTTTACACTAAGTGCGGGACACCCTGTATTTTGGTTCATTGGTATATAGCTTTTCCAAGTCATTGAGAATAAGTCGAATTGATTATATTTTCCAAACCAAATTGAGATTTTTCCAAAAATTTGAGAATTTTCATGGTCGAATTGAAATTTTCCAAGTCGAATTTTTTTTCCAAACCAATTTGAGAATTTTCCAAACCAATTTGAGAATTTTCCAAATCAATTTGAGTTTTTCCATCTAAGAACGCTTTTTCACTACAAAAAGGAAGACATTTTTCCAAACCGAATTGACAATTTTTTAAGGCAATTCAAGACTTCTATTGAAAACAAAATTAGTGAAGCAGAATGAAAGAATAGCACTTCATGAACTAATTAACATTGAAATCAAAAAGACAAAATGAACGAAGAATACTTCATAAAAATTACGGTCTTGTTAAGAACAGAAAAAATCGAGGCTACTTTGCGTTTGGCTGGTCTATTGAAGTCAACAAAAACAAAAATTCGTTCATTTTGACATTCTGATTTCAATTTAATTTGTTCATGAATTGCGGAGAAATTTTATTTTGAATCAGAAAATTTGGTTTTTAAAAGTGTTGGATTGCCTTAAAAAAATTGTCAATTCACAGAAACTGATTTTTCTCGATTTCAAGTTAATGTTTTCCGGCATTCAACCAAGGTTCGAATCGGGCGTTAAATTTTGTAAGAAGAGGTTCATTTTGATTTGGAAAATTTTTTGGTTTGTAAAAAATTCTCAATTCGAATTGTGAAAAATCTAAAAAATTGGTTTGGAAAAATCTCAATTTTTTTGGAAAACTCAATTGCTTGGAAAATTCTGTATTTTGGTTCATTGGTATATTAAGATGGTATGAGTCATGAGATATCGGGGTCTGTGGGGGGGGGGGGGGGGGGGAGGCAAATTTATTTCTTGCTCTGTGTGAAATACGGGCTGGTTACGTCCCTGGCTGGGAGTCAGTACGTTCTGCCCTCCCAGACGCCCCTTCACTTTTGCGAGCGCGGGAGTCAGTAGTACTGACTCAGTAAGTAGTCCCCCCAACTGAAGATGGAACCTAGTTACGCCGCCTGCAGCGCCGCGCCTCTTGAGAGATTACTCTCCTTCAGCGCGGCGCGGCTGGCGCCTGAGTCGGTACATGAAGGAAACGCCGGCCGCAGGCGCGTCATGGAAACCTCGACGTCGTGTCTTAAGTGAAAAACGAACGCGATCGACGGGAGCGAGCGGGCGCCCATCGAGATCTGTTGGTGCGATCAAACAATACGATACAGAATTGTCAGACATTGCTGACAATAATTGTCAGACATTCCTCCAAGAGGCGCGTTGTGAGACATCAGTTGGTCCCTACCCGTCTCATAACTGGTAAGTCCCTTTTCCTATATTTGCGGTTTCCTAACTAAAACCCAAATTCTCTCTTGATTTCATATCGGACCTATATCAGATTCAATAAAACTATATAAACTCCAATCCGATTTGTTATTCATTAAAAATACCCAATTCACCATTAATTTCTATTTTCAAGTTTAAATTATTGAAATAGTTTAATTTGGCTACCGGAAGACTAAAATCACACACACACACACACACACACACACACACACACACACACACACACACAACGTACTTGCATACCTACACACATATATATAGTTAGGAAAAAAATGAAATCAGATTAGTTTGGCAAAATCAATTTGAATTTTTGGCATACTATCAAATTGAAGATTTTGGCAAATTAATTTGAACCTTTGGCACGAATCACTTCTAATATTTTTGGCATCTCAATTTAAACTTTCGGCGACTCAATTTCTACTTCTGGCTTCCATACCACCTCGAGCTTTTGGCATATCAATTTATACTTTTCACAGATCCCAACTAACCCAACATTCCACCCCATATAATGATCAATAAATGTTTTTTCTCTCTCTCTTTGAAATAGTAAATTAGGTTTTTGGGGTAGAAATAAGTGTTAATTATCACAGATAATTCCAACACTATTTCATGGTAGCAGAGCGTGGTTCCACCTCAAACTACCGCGCAAGACCAAAATGCGAAAAGAGAGGTACCCGCTTCGATTGAGAATCAAAAAGTACCTCGACATTACGAAGCGGCAATTGACAGGATACCTTTCTTTTCACCAAGCAATCCCACATCGGTAATCAAATTTTTAATGGCAATGTCGGAATTGAATGACCTAATACCGACACAAATGCACGAGGTGGTAAGAAGGTTAGGGTTAAAACCAAGGTTCAGCTACTTGAAAGCAATGCTGAACGACACTCCCTTAATAACGTACGACACAGTATATCGTAGGTTAAAACGCGAATTGTTGTCAGGCATAACAACAACAGAGATGACGTTGAAACATCTCAACACTTTAGTGTTCATACTTCATTAAGAGTTCTGTATTATGAAAGTATCAAGTATTAGGAAAAAAGGACCTACGTGAAGGGCCTACTACCAATGTGAAGTTAGTGTAATATTTGTTTATTATTCAATAATAAACCATTGTGATAATTTTGGTGGACAAAATTCTGTGTCCATGTCTTGTCTGTCAAAAAAAATTTTGTAAAACCATTGTGATTTGCTAAAAAAAACTTTCTAAATTCCTGAAAATTGCATGGTTTACGTTTCAAAGGGTGTAGAATCCGAATCTGCAATAACAATTTTTCCGTCCGTCCGCCGTACGCACGACTTCTCCCAAACGGCTGAAGCAAAAAGGCTGCAATTTTCAGGAAAAATCCATGTTGGTCCGGCGACGCCCAAATTCTTGAGCCAGCTCTCTCACTTAATTTAAAGTGCTCTTTAAGGGTTGTCAAAGTTTTGTAAAATCCATAAAAACCTCAAAAAAAGTCAAGGCGGCCTAAATTTGTACTCTTTTTGAAGAACTCTCCACGAGGAATCGAATGTGCCCCTCCCCAGGTCCGTAGGTCAAACCATTCCTGATCTATGGCCCGATTTATGGTGCCAACATTCGCGTTATTGCTTCCGAGTCTACCAAGGTAGCGGAAGCATTGTTTTCACTTTCGGAATGTGAAAATTTTTTTGTCTCCAAAATCAAAAATTCCACTCGCATTTTGCGTTTTAGACCTTTCTGAACAATTTTGGTTCCGTGTCTGTCTGTCTGTCAGCAAATCCTTGTTACGGGCAAAACTACACGGAGTTATAGTCCGATTTTGATGAAATGTTCAGGGATTGTGCGGGTTGGATACAGTCATACAATACAGGATACAGTACAGTCATGTTATGGATACGAGGAAGCTATGCACCACACCCACTTGGCAGACGTTTTTTAATTTATTATTGTTTTTGTGTTGATATCAGTAACCTAGTGACGTAGTGATGTAGTAATGTG
This sequence comes from Creontiades dilutus, assembly GCA_031894815.1. Classification (NCBI taxonomy): domain Eukaryota; kingdom Metazoa; phylum Arthropoda; class Insecta; order Hemiptera; family Miridae; genus Creontiades; species Creontiades dilutus. The sequence goes on from JAVIWC010000809.1 coordinate 67,171, forward strand.
GATACTGGAGTGAACTCCTAAAAGGCTTTGTAGACATTTCCACAAGACATTTCCTTTGCACCAGATTATGTTTAAATGATAACGTTCTCTTGAATTGCCTACATACACACTTCTGTATTCTTTCTCTTGAAGTAGGTACCTAACCAGATTCCTCCAAGTTACTGCCCTCATTTCTGAGGTTACCAAAAATCGAATACCCACAAAATCAAAAGAGAACAAAAATTATGTTACTAATTTGACATTTCGATTTACTGGGACATCAACCAAGATATTGCATCAAATGTGTCGCACAGTGTAAAGCACTACTGTAAACTGCTCCGCTGCTATGGAAATGTCACCCAAATCAGTTTTCATTCCAGGGAAATCGTCCTCTGCTCTCTGGAAAGCTGTCAATATACCTCATCATATCTGCTGTCAAACTTCCCCTTCAATCTCTCCCCATCCCGTGAAACAAGTAATTAATCGATTTGACCTGCGAACAACAGTCGTAAAGGATTGAGAGACAGCTAAGCACCCAAAAACGAATTTGTTCAGTTCATAAACGTGGCACTTGTTTAAAAACGCTGCAAATTCTTTTTATTTATTTTTATTCAATTGGCTTGCGTTCATGATTTGCATTTCTACTAAGCTTTGGGGTGTGCGTGTTTCACAGGATAGAGAGATTATTAAATTTCAGGAGGCACACAAATATGATCAACTGATCAATCCAAATAGGTATTTTGGTTGAGAACAGATCTACGTGCTCCGTGCATATCTCCTGAAATTCAATAATCGCTCTATCCTGTGAAACACGCACACTCCAAAGCTTAGTAGAAATTCAAATCATGAACGCAAGCCAATTGAATAATAAACCCCAGTGAAAGAATTTGCAGCGTTTTTTTATTGAACCACAATACCCCCCCACAATAAAAACATCTATAATTTATCCAGTCCTTTGGCACTCGTATTGCGTTAAAACTTCCCCAAATCCAAATTTAAACGATGTAGCCAAAGGTAGACAGATGTAGAGGGGGCACACAAATATCATCATCTGATCAATCCAAATAGGTCTTTTGGATGAGAACCGATTTACGTGGTCTATGCATATCTCCTGAAATTCAATAATCGCTCTATCACCTGTAAAACACGCACACTCCGAAGCTTAGTAAGATTCGAATCATGAACGCAAGCCAATTGAATAATAAACCCGAGTGAAAGACTACTTATTTATCCCAGTAATAATATTGAATAATAATCCCCAGTAATAATATTTACCTACATATTATCAGCGATTCATACATATCATAATGCTTCAACCCGTGTATCGGCTATAAATTACAAGTATCCACATCGGGTATCACTCCAGTAACCACATTCACTACAACTCGAAGCTATCGGCATCACTAGGTTACAAACAAACAATAATAAACCAAAAAATGCAAATGTTGTCACCATAAATCGGGGCCATACATCGAGAATGGTTTGACCTACGGACGTGGGGAAGGGCTCATTCGATTCCTCATGGTATGTTCTTCAATTAGGTAAATATTTAGGCCGATTCGACTTGTTTTGAGGTTTTTAGGGATTTTACAAAACTTTTACAGCCCTTAAAGGGCACTTTAAATTGAGTGAGAGTGTTGGCTCAAGAATTGGGGCGTCGTCGGACCAAGACGGATTTTTCCTGAAAATTTCAGATCTTTTGCTCCAGCCGTTTGGGAGATATCGTGCGTACGGCGTACGGCGGACGGACGGAAAAATTTTTATTGCAGATTCGGATTCTACACCCTTTGAAACGTAAACCATGAAATTTTCAGGGGGGTTAGAATTTTTTTTTCCAGAGCGATTACAATGGTTTATTGAATAATAAATCAATAATAGAGATTATAATTTTGTTGAATATGTCCCTTCAGCAAGAACTCCGCCTTGAAAAATCTTAACAAAGCGTTCGTTCACTGTCCTTCACGTTACTTTGAAAGGCACGCAAAATGCCTTATTTGTCCACCCAACGTTTAGCCTGGCCGTCACCCGTTTATACCAAATACGAACACCAAGACGATTGTATACCGAGTTACTAACGTCAAAATGTATATTATCGAGCGAATTAAGCCGCGTGGGATCTTCCATTCATTTTATAGTGTGACGTTATTTCTATCCTTGAAAACAGCATCGGATTGTTAGTTCTCTCAGGTTCGTACCCTAATTAGGCTTTTCGCGTGACCGCAAGGTTGACCTTGCGTGAGCTCCATTATGGACTTTATAATCCATAATCTTTCCACCTTTCTCTCTAAATAACCAGTGTCATAGACAAAACTCTCGTATTGGATTGAATCAGTCTAAAGATTTTAATGACTATATAGTTTATATTTATATGAATATCAGTGGATAATAATTCCTAAGCTTTGGAGTGTGCGTGTTTCACAGGATAGGGCGATTATTGAATTTCAGGAGATATACATGGAGCACGTGAATCTGTCCTCGACCAAAATACCTATTTGGATTGATCAGTTGATCATATTTGTGTGCCTCCTGAAATTCAATAATCGCCCTATCCTGTGAAACAAGCAGACTCCAAAGCTTAGTAGAAATTCAAATCATGAACGCAAGCCGATTGAATAATAAACCCCAGTGAAAGAATTTGCAGCGTTTTTTACTTTGGAAATGTAGGTGGCAATGTTGGTAGGACCTGAAAGTATAATATCTGATAAATTGATCAATCCTTAAACACATTGAGAGTGATTCATACAAGAACCAAACCTTTGACAGCTGATATCTCGATTAGCTGATTGGGGACATGTACTGTTGTCATTCTCACTGATTCAATTGTACGTTCAAAAAATCGTTTTTCAGTTCATGATCAGTTCACTTTTTATCGATTGTAAAGCTCCGAAAATCGTCCGGTAAAAACTCAAGAAAAAAGTAAGTAAGAAGTGTTGATTGACACCCGACAGGAGAAAGGCCATCTGACCGCTCGGATTTATGTAGTTGTCAGGAAAAATTGAGCTACTAGACGAAAAAAAAGTCCCGCCTAAAGATACCAGCAAAAGAGAGAAAAAAGGAGTAAAAGTGCTATTATGTTGATGGTTATCGACCCGCGCCTGCCTAAACCACAGTAACAAGGCCGCCAAAAAGAAGATCTTCGAAGTTCTTACAATACGTTGACAGCTTTCGTAGGAACTAACGTTGATCAATGCCCTTCTGGACTGGGCCCATATTGGGGAAGAGCTATTGTTTGAGAGCACAATTGTCTCGTCCTATGACGTGACGAGAAGGATGTTTCACAATGAAAAACTGCCTCGGACAGAAAGTATCAAATAGGTACCAATCGGGAGTAGGGATGCCATACTGGTTGGGTTGAAAAAGAGGACATGGGAGGGACCTCAAACGGGGACTGAACGAATCAAAATCAGGCCACATCAACTTCACTAACCGAAAAGTCCCAATCTTGGATGTTGAGATCAATTCGAATAAAATACCGCATACTGAAGCAGTTAAATACTTGGGTTTGACACTTGACTCCAAATTAAACTGGAATAAACACATAGAAAAGAAGAAAGAAGAACTTAAAATCAAGTACAGAAGGATGTATTGGCTAATGGGAAGGAATTCCCATCTCTCTCTTCACAACAAACTGCTTATATATAAGCAGATCCTTCGCCCTATTTGGACCTATGGGATACAGATCTGGGGCTGTGCCAAGAAATCAAATATTAAGAAAATCCAAACCTTTCAGAATAAAATACTGAGAAGTATACATGCGAAACGATGATATTCATCGAGATTTGAGGATGGAGACAGTCTATGAAATTATTGCAAAATACGCAAGGAAGCATGAACATCGCCTCCACAAACACGTGAACCCGGAGATGCTCTACGTTTCGGACAACGAAGGTGAAATCCGACGTCTCAAGCGAAACAAACCACTGGATTTAGTTGTGCTGCGTGAAAAGAAGTGCAATCGAACTCAGTGCTAATTAATTGAGCTATATAATAAAGGGCTAGATTTTGCTGTAAACCTACCCTCTTGGAGTGTACCTTTATTGATATGTAAAATTGCTAGATGAAATGTATTTGATTTTTCAGTCGCAATTAATAAATCACGAAAAAAAAAATTGTGTTATTCACCTATTTCTTTTTAACCTGCGTAGCAGGGCCATTAAACTAGTATAATATATAATGGATGGTTTGTTGTTAAAACTGGAGAAGTTGATAAAGCTATGTTTATAAAAACTGCAAGGAAAAAACAATATTTTCAGAATTCAGTAAAACAAGGTTTGTTAAAAATTATCAATGATACAAAAGTCTAAACCTTTACAAAATTATCCATAATCTTAGTCACTGTCATCATCTGAACAAACAAAAGACTTTCCCACAACAGTGCTTGCTCCACTTGTACTGGCAACAGCAACTTCCGAATCACCATACCAAGAGTATTTATTCGAACTACCTATGTCCTAATGAATTTTCTTGTTCTTGAAAACATAATCGTAAAACTCTGAACATGTGAATTCTTTAAAATTGTATTGAACTAAAACTTTACTTTTGACCATTTCAACACTTAGCCTGTTTCTTTCTTTGGTCCACTGACTATTCATTAGAGAAAATACCCTCTCAACACTAGCATTATGACTTGGAATACAATTCTAAAAAACCAACAAGTTTTAAAAGCTCTGAAAAATTACATCTTTCTAAACCTTGAAAGTATTTAACCCATATATTATTGGATAATTGTGTCGTTTTCTGAGACTGAGATCCTGCCTCTGATGCAGCTTCCACATCTTTGTGTTTTTGGAGAAATTTTGAAAAATTACAAAACTGGTCGTAACAAGCAACATCATCATCATAATTACAGTAAATTGAGTCGATTTGTCGATAGTTGCTGTACACTGCCTGTCTGACGACAATTTTTCACAATTCGGCGTCGCTAAAAATCGTTATCTCCGATGCCCGTTTGTCGCTTGTGAAAACCCGGACAAATAAGAGTTTTATGAAAAATCCCCTCGGACGTTTTCACGTGCCTCAAAAAGAGGACATGTCCGGGGAAAAGAGGAAGTATGGCAACCCTGATCAGGAGACTAGAGCTTGAAACCGGTAGGTGACTTCCCTCGACGTTTTTCGAGTATGTATCTCTAAATAACTCATCTGTGCCTTCAAAGGAACTCAGTTAATAAGTAATTTATTTATGAAAGTAATTCATAATTGCTTATAGTACGATACCATAGCTAATTTGTCAAGATTTGGCGTCCAAAATTACTAAGACAAGACAAACCACTTGATTATGATAGTAAGAGCATTGAAAACCCACTTTTTCCCGATATTTCAAAGCATCTATGCGTATGAGGGGATCGGGTTGGGAAGATGGACCAACTAGATCCCAGGTGGAGTCCACGTGGGGAAGAACGAATTTTTTTAACATAAATTCCAAGGCGGACAGACATTTCAGATTTAGAATCTATGCACCTTGAGACGTAAAACGATAAAGTTTCAGGGGGAGGACGGTTGAAGGTGCTACAAACAATTTTCACTATACGATTACAAAGGCTTATAATTGAAAACAATAATCCAAAAAACTTGGATTGCAATAGGATTAAAGAAAGACAACTGAGGAGCTTACTTTCAAACAGGCACATATCCATTTCGACAAAATGTTCAGGAAGTGAAAAAAAAAAAAACGATTTGCAGATTAGTGGAGATGTTTTTCTGCAGTTTCTCATCGGAGTAATGTGTGACAAGGCACTGATAAAGATGCCTCAGAATATGAATCAATTTTCTCCAAAAAACGAGGCTGTATATCCATTTTCACTTTGGAAATGTGCTCCTTTTGATCAAGACTCATGGATTTGTGCCTTTTTGAAAAAAAAAGATATCCATTCCCCATTCTTTAGGTTTTATTGAAAACTTTATCTGACTCCATATTTCAATTGTCATGCCTGCCATCTATCGAGTGTCGTGTAAATATTCAACGTCAAGACGAAGGCGCAATGGTTCTTTTCGGATATGTGCATTTTTGAAAACCAACGACTTATCGCCCGACGAAATTGGGAGGATATGTGCCAATTCGATTACAAGTCACTGAAAAAAAATGTAGGGGACGGATTTGTTACCTTTTGATGCAAACACATAACTTTAGCCCCGGAATTGACGTGGATGTGTTCTGTTTTGTTCGGAAATGATAGGGGGATCTGATTCAACTCATATTCAGAGATAGAAAATTGAGAAAAAAACGTTTTCTCCCAGATTTGGATATGTGCCTTTTTGAAAGTAAGCTCCTCAACTGTCTTTCTTCCTTCACTGCCAATTCCTGGCCTGTGGCAGGTACATACCAAATTTTAACATTCTGTAAAGCGTTGAGATTCCACAAACGATATAAGTAGTGGAAATGGGAGTGTGAAAGAGGGTCTCAGGTTCAAGGGAATAAATTCTTCATTATTCAAGACAATAGGAAATTAGCAGTGTGCTCGCACTTGACTATTTTCACAGATGATTTTTCAGAATGTAATGACGATGTATCATATGATGAAATTTGGTTACTTGAAGAGAAACGAGTCAAGGACTCTAAGTTTTGGGTATGTACGTTTAGATACGTATTGAGAAGTAATTTATGCATATCAGGGATTTGTAGTGCGTAGTAAATATGAATTATTCTCGATTCACTGGAAAGCGCAAGTCATTGAACTTGCTGTGGCATCACTACTTGAGGTAGTGGTACACATACGGGCTAGGCTTGCAATATGGGCTACCCGTTATCTTGGGATGTAACGACAGTATTCTAGTGGCTGCAAGGCTGAACTTCTTCGTCAGGTGCAAATATGAGTTGTGGAGAGGACCCAAATTCGTCACTCAGTCTGGCAACACTTCGAATGCCGTTTCCCAGAATTTCCAGTTTTCAGGAGCTATGTAAACCCTTGTTCCGTACGCCTTGAAGTTTGATGTTACTAACTCTATTTTGGTCTTGTCATGATCTGTATTAGTTGCTTGGATCGGCTCAATCACGTATGTAGCGACATATTTCGTTTCACGGATGTGGGTGACTCAGTTGTCGTACAATATGGGCTACCTGTATGATTCTAATACGGGCCAGCAGCCAGTTAGGACGAAATCTAAGCCCCGAATCCAACAAGCAGGAAACCTCTAAATGATGGTCAACGGAATATCAGATAAGGAAAAAGCAAGGAAAGCTTAAGAACCCTCCTCATCCAGTGAAGACGAGCATTAACGAGAAAATATCGACGAAGCTGACTTGGCTAATGACACAGATTCTCAGTTGGACATTTCCCAGTTGGAGAATCTTACCTAACCACCTCCAGACTGTGATCCATATGGTTACTTGGCCCTTCCGGATTCTTGAATCCGTCGCCTTGGGAGATGAATCAGATGGCCTTCAAGCGTCTTGGTCATCCTCTGGAGCGTGGCGGGCATTGCCGCATTCAGCTCAATGGAAGGGGCAACTACACCATTCCATCACCTCACAAGACGAAGTGATGTGCATTTTTGGGAATGAACCATTTTTGGGCAATCGGGTGGGTCAAATATAGATCCAATATAGCTTCCTTACTGAAAGCCGGAAAAATATATTCTGCCACCTGTTCATGACGTCCTTGACTCATTAGTAAGACCATCTTACTGTACAACAATTCTCAAGATGGGAAATACATTTCCAACACATTGGTACAATAACAATTATTCCGACTGGTTCTCACGACCTACAAGTGTTTATAGATACGCTCTGATAGGTTTATTATGACGTGTTGGGGGTTTTAATTTCACCTACGTGGGAAACACAGCGATAATGGGGTTAATAGTAATTCAGAAGAGGGAAAAACGCTGTAAATGTGTTGGAAATTAAAACTTACCACCAGAGGGGTTTCATTAGTGGGAAGTGACAGATAGTGAGGTGGCCTAATTAACGAACAACCACCGCCCTTTCAAGAATAAAAATAGTGGTAAGTAATACATGCGTTACAGGGGCGTCGCTACGTCCAGTTTTTCATTGATCACACTAATAAACATAATTATAAACACGTATAAACAGTTGTTTTAAATGGACCGAATTCTTATTGGAACGAAAAAGGAGGAAAATCAGCTGACAATTACTAATCTGGCTCTATTGGAACATAAGTTTTCGATAAGAAGCCAATCAGTCATTTCAAATTCCGCCTCGTGAGATACACATTGGTACTAAACGGTCGCCGACTGTGGGAAGTTCAAACCTAAAAACCGTTCACTTATTCCAGTTTCAGATGATTTCCTGTAACCGAATGTATTCTTCAGAGGCCGTCCTATCTGATGATGCAAAACGAAGCCAAAAAAACGTGTTTTGCTAGAGTAACAGCGTTTTTATAACATGGGAACCTCAGTTCAAAGACCATTTCACTGGACATTCTCATTGGTTCCCATGTCAAAAAAGACCGTAATTGGCTCGTCAATGCTCTTCAAAGAGCTTCGATTGGACAGCCCAGGAGAATTAAAGGAATCGTTGAGAGTGCAGAAAGACATATTTGATGATTTGCACAACCTCATCCATGATGAAATACAACGGCGTGATACAATGATGAGAGAAGCCATACCTTCAAACGTGAAACTGGAAGCTACTCTGTATTTTTGGTAGTGGGTGTAGGTAGTGGGGTGACCACATTCACTTTGAATCTCTTATTTGGAGCGTCAGTATTTATTTTCTTCATATTAGATTAGATACGTTTCATCCTGCAGCGAGGACTTCTTCAGTCTATAACTTATTATGTCATAAGTACAGGCAGAATTTAGGCTTGGACGTAGTGGTGCCACCACACATCTCTTCAGTTTGTTTGTTTATTACTTACATGATTATACGTCAAATCCTAAATTCTGCCTGTACTTATGACATAATAAGACTGAAGAAGTCCTCGCTGCAGGATGAAACGTATCTAATCTAATATGAAGAAAATAAATACTTACGCTCCAAATAAGAGATTCTGTATTTTTTAGCCGCCGGATATTCTTACAGATCTTCGGGTGTCAAAAGCGTCATTAGACGAATTCATACCGGAAGTTTTTGACATATGTCAGTACTATATACAACAGCCTGCAGGAATATTAGAAGGTAAGTAAAAAAACGCAAGTCTTGTAAGCGTATATTTCACGTAACATTCAAGTATTAATTTCATGCATTAATCATTATTACGCTCCGAAAGCCATGTAGAAACAGTAGAAGTGAAACGTGTGATTATGGCAATTGTGAATCCTGCAAGTCACCTGGTCGAAAGGATGTGGGAAAGCAAGTTGCCCGAAAAATAGACCGTCGGCCAATTAACTTGATTTGCCTGGAAAGTTGCCGAACAACTTGACTGTCCTAAAAATCTCATACAAGTGAATGCTCACACCACGCAAGAAAGTTGGTCCAAGTTACTTGCTCACTTGCATTGCCTTCCAACTGGCCTAGTCTGACCCCGACTTCAGCGATGGATATTTGAAAAATCATTAGCCAAACACAAATCCAACATTGAAACTGTTTTGATGAATTCGGTTCACTCCAAACTTACAACTAAAATTATCCTTGAACATAATTGAAATAACAGGGTGATTCTCAAGCTGCGGGCAATTTTCAGGTCCTGATTATTTTGAAACTAACTTTAAAATAAATGACATGACAACATGTTTCAATTTGATAACAAGGAAATATAAACCTCCAATAAGGATGTCTTTGTGAGGCAGGGGAGGCCCAAGTGTTTCTTTTGCTGGGCCATTCTTTGTGAAGTCATCATGACATCAGGCGCGGATTCAGGGATGGGGCACAGGGGCAAGTGCCCCCCTCAGGCGGATCAAAATTACACTAGATACAAAAGAAATATATTATCTTTTAGAGAGTTTGAAATTGGAATTGACAGTTGTCACTCAAATACTTAAATAGCTATACTGGTTTTATTTCACAATAACTAAGGAAATGTTGGTTTATTATTTAATAATAAACCATTGTAATCGCTCTTGACGAAAAAAATCTAATATCCCCTCCTCCCCTGTAAATTTCATGGTTTACGTTTCAAAGGGTGTAGAATCCGAATCTGCAATAAAAAATTTTCCGTCCGTCCGCCGTACGCACGATTTCTCCCTAACGGCTGGAGCAAAAAATCTGAAATTTTCAGGAAAAATCCATATTGGTCCGACGATGACCCCAATTCTTGAGACAGCTCTCTCACTTAATTCAAAGTGCCCTTTAAGGGTTGTCAAAGTTCCCTAAAAACCTCAAAAAAAGTGAAAGCGGCCTAAATTTGGACTTTTTTTCAAGAACTTTCCATGAGGAATCGAATGTGCATCCACCAAAAACAACTTTTTTTTTTTTTTGTCGCAGTAACCTAGTGATGTAGTGAATGTGGGCTGGAGTGAACTCCTAAAAGGGTTTATAGCCGATACACGGGTTGAAGCATTCTGATATGCATGCTCCGTCTCACGAAATTCAAAATTTTCAAAAAGAATATTTTTGCATTGTTATCGCTCTTGAAAAACGCTGCAAATTCTTACACTGGGGTTTACTATTCAATGATTCATGATTTGAATTTCTACTCAGCTTTGGAGTGTGCGAGTTTCACAGGTGATAGAGCGATTATTGAATTTCAGGAGATACGCATAGAGCACGTAAATTGGTTCTGAACCAAAATACCTATTTGTACACACTCCAAAGCTTAGTAGAAATTCAAATCATGAACGCAAGCCAAATGAATGAAATTGAATAATAAACCCCTGTGAAAGAATTTGCAGCGTTTTATTTAAATGGTATGGAATATTTAGTATTTTTATCAATGCATGCGATACGTCGTAAGAAATTAAGTGTATCTATTGGACGCAAGACGCGATTGAACTATATTCTAGAGTATAATCAGCTGATATTCTAGTATTTGGATGGATTAAACCCGTCTAGTAGAAATTTTCACTTCTATCGTGTGGTCTGGAGCACACACAATTTTTTAATTTTGGGAAATGGGAGTCGTCACATTGTGGGGAAAATTAGTTACTTTAAATTATGCATGTTTCCAATAATTCGCCACCGGCACCATGCTACATTTAGCTGACCGTTCATGTCACTACGCCGGATTGGTACAATTTTTGGAAAAGTTGTCAAAGACAACAGACTGTAATTTACCGTAGTTTGTTCAAAACAAACGCGGGAGATAGAAACACATAAAACCAAAATCGTTTAAAAACTCGATAATTGATAAAAACCTGTTTTGAATTGTCCACAAAAGCTTAACATGAAGAGAGGGGAAGAGATAATTCAGGCCGATTACTGAACTGATCATTCTTAGATTTCAAGAGGTATTATTTTTCTTCAAGCCCTCAGGGGCGTTGGGAAAAGAAAGCGTCATTTCAAGGGCAAGCAAGTTCCCAATTTACGCTATTTGATTGAGACAAAACATTTTTTAAAGGTTTCTCCGATGAATCATTTCTCGAATCAGTTCGGATTTCTCTTTCGCTCAAGTTTGTCAATCGCCACATCTAATTGAGGTAGAATACGGAAAGTGTCGTAACCCGAGCGCCCCATCCTGGTGGTTAACAGACTCGAAACGAAACCGTTTCATTGTTTGCAATGGGCGACGATAATAATGGGCAACTAACTCGGCGCAACCTTCCTTTTGCACCTGGTCTTTAGAGAGGTGTTGAAATTTGTATTTTTTCCGTGAATCATTCTGAGTCATAATATCACCATCAACCAGTAGTTACTGCCGACAAAGCAAACGACTACAAAGTTGTGGAGTAATTGTAGGTTACTGATTACTACTGCAACAGGAAATACTATTTAAGAGTAGTGGAATTGGGGAAACTAATTCATCAATGTTACATCAATTCCACTAATACAATCCGAGTTTAGATTTATTAGCAAACGACTACAAAGTTGTGGAGTAATTGTAGGTTACTGCTATCATCAATGAAAAGAACAGTTCGCAATTATAAATACTGCTAAACGCAAAAATCAATCTTTTAGTAAATTTTCTAAGCTGCGGAGAATGGTCTTCTTCGAGTTACTTTTTTTTTAGAATTCGCACAACTCAGCGTCTTCAAATTTAGATTTTAGGAGTGAGTTAATTAAAAATAACATAATCCAAGGTATACACTCGTAGGCTTAATCCACAATATTCAGTTCATTTTGGTTTATCATTCAATAATAAACCATTGTGATCGCTCTTGAAAAAAAAAATTGTAACCCCCCCAGAAAATTTCATGGTTTACGTACACCGTACGTACGATTTCTCCCAAACGGCTGGAGCAAAAAATCTGAAATTTTCAGGAAAGATCCATGTTGGTCCGACAACGCCCCAATTCTTTAGCCAGCTCTCTCACTTAATTTAAAGCGCCCTTTAAGGGTTGTCAAAATTTTGTAAAATCCCTAAAAACCTCAAAAAAAAGTCGAGGCGGCCTAAATTTGGACTTTTTTTTAAAGAACTTTCCATGAGGAATCGAATGAGCCCCTCCCCAGGTCCGTAGCTCAAACCATTCCCGATGTATGGCCCGATTTATGGTGCCAACATTTGCATCCACATTCATTACATCACTAAATTACTGCGATCAAAACAAAAACAGCGTTTTTTTTCTTTTTTTTAATCGCCTAGCGATGTAGTGAATGTGGATACTGGTGTGAACTCCTAAAAGGGTTTATAGCCGATACACGGGTTGAAGCATTCTGATATGCATGCTCCGTTTCACGAAATTCATAATTTTCAAATAGAATGTTTTTCCATTGTAATCGCTCTTGAAAAAAACGCTGCAACTTCTTTCACTGGGGTTTATTATTCAATGATTCATGATTTGAATTTTTACTAAGCTTTGAAGTGTGCGTGTTTCACAGGTGATAGAGCGATTATTGAATTTCAGGAGGCACACAAATATGATCAACTGATCAATCCAAATAGGTATTTTGGTTGACAACCGATTTAAGTGCTCTATGCATATCTCCTGAAATTCAATAATCGCTATATCACCTGTGAAACACGCACACTGCAAAGCTTAGTAGAAATTCAAATCATGAATCATTGAATAATAAACCACAGTGAACGAATTTGCAGCGTTTTTTCGACCGATTTACAATATCCTTCCAGGTTAATCGGACACGAAACGTCATTTCCTGTCGAGGCACAGATAGAAAAAAGGTAGCAGCAAAAAAGAAAGCGATGTGGTCCGGCAGGCCAATCACCTTGACTCGACGAAGACGGAATATAAATTCATCTTGAAGGTCCGAAAATTGGGTTCCGTTATTTAAAAATTAAGACTCCTGTTTCCGAAGTTCACTTTTTGCAGCGGGCTTTTAATTTATCGGAACCATTAAGGAAATATAGAATGGTTAAATTATCGGCTGAAGATCAAAAGGAGTGGCAGGACGGTTTACTAGTTTTTTTATTATTGTAAGGGCTGAAGGAAGTGAAGCACAAATTAGGGGGCGTGAGTTCCCTGGTACGTGCCACAAGTGGTACACACATGCGCGGGCTCTAACTGTAAAGGAAAAGTAATTAGAGCAACCGGTTGCAAAATGTGTGTATTAGTACCTTACAAGTTTATAGGGAATTGGATAGAAAATGGGGCAGTTGGAAACGGGACTACCAACCTAATTCCTCAGAATGTCGGTAGGCAGGGTTAATATAATAATTTTGGTGAGACAGTTTCATAATTACCAGTGTGGCTTTAGAACTGGCAGGTCCACAACAGATCAAATGTTCATTGTCCGTCAGCTGATGGAGAAATGTTATGAATACAACATAGACATGCACCAACTGTTTGTGGATTTCCGCCAAGCATACGACTCAATTAAGAGGAACAAGCTCTATCAGGCCATGGATGAGTTGGAAATCTCCAGCAAGCTGATTCGTTTAGTGCAGATGACATTGTCCAATACAAAGGGTGAGGTCAAAGTGGAGAATGGGCTTGCCAGTGAGTTCCAGGTCAACCGGGGTTTTAGGCAGGGAGATGCGTTGTCAACCCTCCTCTTCAACCTAGCACTTGAGAAGGTAATGCAGGAAGTCGATCTGAGCAATCCCGGGGGCACACTGTGGGACCGGATGACTCAGAACATGGCCTATGCAGATGACATCGACATGATTTCAAGAAACCTTAAAGAGCTTGAAGATGGGCTTTGTAGACTGGAGCTCAGTGCTGGAGATGCGGAGTGCTGCCATCAACTGACAGAAGACGCACTACATGTATTCTTCAGGCGTGAAGAAAGAATAAAGCCAGAGAGCATCACACTGAACGGAAGCACATAGTCGCACCCCAAACTTCAAATACCTGGGAACCTTACTCACAGAGGGCTGGCAATAAATGTTTTTATGCTCTGAGCCGGGTGTTTAGAGCCCACACGCTTAGCAGAAATATCAAGCTTAGAGTGTACCGTACTATGATAAGACCAGTGGTGCTCTACGGTTCCGAAGCCTGGACCATTACACAGGCAGATGGAGAGTTTCTGAGGCGATTTGAAAGGAAAATCCTCCGCAACATTTTTGGCGCCAAAAATGTCAACGGAAGTTGGAAAATCCGCACAAACCTCGAGTTACGAGAGCTGTATGGGCATCCCGACATTGTTGCGGAGATAAAGGCGAGTCGACTCGGATGGATCGGCCATGTGGAGAGAATGGGTGAGGATAGGACCGTGCGTAAGGTATATAAAGGAAAGCCAGGAGGCCGCAGATTGCGAGGAAGACTTAAGGAAAATCAGGGCCGGGAGATGGAGGTCAAGAGCTCAGGATCGAGCTGACTGGAAAAATGTCGTTGAGGAGGCCAGGGCCCTTCATGGGCTGTAGCGCCGAGGAGTAAGTAAGTAAGTTTCATAATTGTATTACTCAACAGTAATTGTAAAGCGTTAGTCGCAGAATTTAGAATAAAACTGTCTGCTTACAGTTTTAGTAGAATGATGCATAATAAAGGTGGTAGGATATGAACTGAGAATGTCTCACGACAGAGCCGTTCTATAACGATTTGTCATATTACATAACGGCTCTCCCCATTATCAAGGCAAACAATAGCCTAAGCCGGGCCTCATAATTCTGCTATTTTCGGTGAGATAATACCCGACGGTTATCTGTTTTGATTTGTTTATTCGAACATATGACTTGCGTCACACGAAAATCGGTTGTAATTTCAGGAAAGAATTGAGAATAGAAATAGAAAATATAATCCATTCAAAGGTAGTGAATCATCGAATGCCGACTCGAAATTGGTATAATACAGGGAGCGGCAAAAAGATCTGACGGTTTTAAAATGTAAATAACTCAACCGTTTTAAGTGATACAAAATGTTTTATTGCATATTACAGATTGGTATTTATGAACATTTATAAAAATAACAACAAAAATGTTGATTTGATCTATTTAAGATTCGAAGATGACGTCTTTCAAATTATGTCCATCTTGGGCCATGCATTCTTCCATCTTGGAAATTTTCGCCATTGCAGGAATTCGACTTCCAATCTTGCGTGAAATTTTCGAACACTTTAATCTTCTGCCACAAATAAACGGTGATAATCTAACATTGCAGCAGGAAGGTTGGCTCCGTGGCGTATGGCTTCTTTCAAGTCATCACAGCCGATGTTCTTAAGGAGCAAGTTCCGTGGTCGAGTCATCTCGCGTTTCGGGGACATTGCGTGGCCAGCTCCTCCCCGGATCTCAGCATTTGTGATTTTTTCTTGTGGGGACTGCTGAAATCAAGGGTATACACAAACAAACCCCGCACATTGGATGACTTGAAAGAAGCCATACGCCAAGAAGTAGCCAACCTTCCTGCTGCAATGTTAGGAAAAGTGTTCGAAAATTTCAGCGCAAGATTGGAAGAATGCATGGCCCAAGATGGACATAATTTGAAAGACGTCATCTTCAAATCTTAAATAGATCAAATCAACATTTTTGTTGTTATTTTTATAAATGTTCATAAATACCAATCTGTAATATGCAATAAAACATTTTGTATCACTTAAAACGGTTGAGTTATTTACATTTTAAAACCGTCAGATCTTTTTGCCGCTCCCTGTATTAAATAGCAGTCACAAGTAGAGGTCAAGTGGTTTGGTACGTTTTAATCTTCTGACGACATCGCTTGAGTCAAGGAGTTGGACCGTGCAGCCCAAAGGTGAGTTCTATAAGTCCGAACTGGCTTAAGGACTTCGTTATAAAGTTTGCGCTTGTTCCGGATTGGCAACTTCGACCGTCTCCAGATTAAGGAGGACATAGACCTTCAGGCGGAGTATTCGCTTTGAAGTATCTTCTCGATTTGCTCGGTATTTGGCGAACTCGAAGCTCGACAGACACGTGCGTGATTGCACGGTAGTCGTCCCAGATCAGATCGGACAAAAGCGAATGTTAATGACATGCTCTAGACTCGTGGAGATATGAAGAATGAATATATTTTTTCTGCTGCAGCATTCACAGTGATTGACAGTGAATTCTTGCTGTCGCGAAGAAATAAGTAGAAGTAGAGATGGATAAGCTACGGGGACATATCTCACAGCTTGTAGCTTTGTAACATCATCTATTGTTTGGATCGTGATAGAGACGTTCTTTCCGAAAGTACTAAGTTGTTTTGACAATATCTCTCGCCAATTGAGGAATTTTGGTTCGATAGAGCAGTGCAGTCCCGCAGCTGAGATTCATGAATTGTACAGCACAGATTCCCAAGCTGGTGGGCGCTGCATGCGTCAACTTCTGGCATACCACTTCGAGCTTTTGGCATATCAATTTATACTTTTCACAAATCCCAACTAACCCAACATTCCACCCCATATAATGATCAATAAATTTATCTAGTAATCGAAAGAAAAGAATGGCAATGTCTTTCCTTCGGAGATATCATTTATGAGCGACATATCCTCGCTTCACGATAATGGTGGACAGAAAGGATTAATTTCGGCATTTTGAAAGGACTTGACGGTCAAACGGAATGAAGAAGGATCACAACCCAAGGATCTTCCCGTTCTCCATTTCCGTTTTCCGTTCATTCCTTCCGTTACCAGTTACCAAGGGGAGAAATAGGTAACAATTTTCCCGATGAGGTTCGCCGCGTTCATCGAGAGCCACCTCAACCGTGAAACAACTTCAGCGTGCGTAGTGGGCTTTCGGCACGTGTCTCAAATGCGAGGGCAATATGCCAATCAGTCATGATGACGAGATTCTTTTCAAGCTCAAGTTAAATATAAATAACAACAAGCCGATTTCCAATGCACCTAAAACCTAAAGATATAGGTAGGTTAAAACGCTGCAAATTCTTTCACTGGGGTTTATTATTCAATTTCATTCATTTCGCTTGCATTCATGATTTGAATTCCTACTAAGCTTTGGAGTGTGTTTCACAGGTGATACAGCGATTATTGACCTTCAGGAGGCACACGAACATGATCAACTGATCAATCCAAATAGGAATTTGGGTTAGAACAGATTTACGTGCTCTATGCATATCTCCTGAAATTCAATAATCGCACCATCACCTGTGAAATACGCACACTCCAAAGCTTAGTAGAAATTCAAATCATGAATGCAAGCCAAATGAATGAAATTGAATAATAAACCCCAGTGAAAGAATATTGCAGCGTTTCATGCATTTCAGAATGCTTCAACCCGTGTATCGGCTATAAACCCTTCTAGGAGTTCACTCCAGTATCCACATTCACTATATCACTAGGTTACTGCGATCAAAAAAAAAAACGCTGTTGTTTTTGTTTTGATCGCAGTAACCTAGTGATGTAGTGAATGTGGATGCAAATGTTGGCACCATAAATCGGGCCATACATCGGGAATGGTTTGAGCTACGGACCTGGGGAGGGGCTCATTCGATTCCTCATGGAAAGTTCTTTAAAAAAAAGTCCGAATTTAGGGCGTCTTGACTTTTTTTGAGGTTTTTACGGATTTTACAGAACTTTGACAACCCTTAAAGGGCACTTTAAATTAAGTGAGAGAGCTGGCTAAAGAATTGGGGCGTTGTCGGACCAACATGGATTTTTCATAAAAAATTTCAGATTTTTTTCTCCACCCAAATCCTGCGTACGGCGGACGGACGGAAAAATTTGACTGTAAATACTAATATTTTCCTCCATACCGTGTTTACGAACAAATTGCAGATTTAGATTCTACACCCTTTGAAACGTAAACCATGAAAATTTGCAGGATTTGGTTTTTAAATGTTGGGTTAGACATTTGATAATTTTATTTTTTTTTTGTCAAGTATTCGATTACGTTGAATGGTTTATTATTGAATTAAATAAAAACCAAAATGATTGGAAAAAAAATTGTCCACCTAAATTGTAGATTCAGCCCACTGTGCGGCGGACGGACGGAAAAATTTGTATTGCAGAGTTCACGGACCGGAAAAATTTGTATTGATTGAAACGTAAACCATAAAAATTTCAGGGGGTTAGAAATTTATTTTATTTTTTATTTTTTTCAAGAGCGATTACAATGGTTTATTATTGAATAATAAACCAAAATGAGTTGTAAAAAAAAATTGTCTGTAACATTGTAGAACATAATCACCAACTCATTTGAAGACTATTTTATTAATAAAACTGCTTAAGTGTATCAGAAACACTGACAGAATAGAATTACCTTCCAACTAGTCCGACCTAACACGTCCGCAAAGAAGCAGAGTAAAACCAGAGACCGCCCAAAATAGATTATTTTAAGGTCTTCTGGGAAATGGGAGAGGTAAAGTCAATACGCTCGCGAATTTATAGCCCTGATAGTGTTCCCTTGTCGCTACTTAGCTATATATCGAGGAGCAATAGTTATTCTCATATTGGGGGAACTTGAAGGAACCCTGAAATCTAAAACCATTCTATATTACTATTAATAAGAGCTTTAAAAGCGCCCTTCGTATTGGTTTCAATCTGAGCGATGAAAATGATCAACCACGGGCAAATAATATACAAATAGGACGTAATAGGCAGAGGGCAGAAGTTATAGTTAGTGAAATCTTCCGAATTTTTGTAAGGTTTTTATTCCCCGAGTAGTTTCGACTAATTTCACCTTTCTAGGCCACATCAGAGTTGTCTATAATGGAACGGTATACAGAGATGTGAAAAAAGTTAGTGCAGACGATAGTTGTAGTAATATCCGTGCAGGATAAGATGAGGTATCAACAAGAACGGGGGTTAAGGCAGAAGATGGATGGATATTGTGCAAGATGGAGACATGCAAACAACATGAAAAGGAGATACAATCATCAATATCCACATGGTGAACAGATTCAGAACGTGGGGAGGCGAGGTGATGGAATGGAATAGTTGCCCCTTCCAATGAGCTGAATGCGGTTTAATGCTCCGCCACGCTCAGAGGATGACGCTTGAAGGCGTCTGATTCATCTCCCAAGGCGGCGGATTCAAGAATCGGGAAGGGCCAATTAACCATAGCCATCACAGAACTGGTTGACGCCATGAGCGGCCCCGCGGGCAAGTTGGGGTACATGAGCGGCCCCACTCAGTGTGGGAGCACGTGTACCAGCGGCCCTGCTCGGTGTAAGGGTATATGTACGAGCGGCCCCACGGAAATATGGGAAATGAAACCAATAGCACCAACTCGAAACTTTTTTCATGCGTATAATTTATCGCTCTAAAATGAACACTGTCAAAACAAGCAAATAGACAATCACAGTCACATGACTCTCGACTCAAGTAGGTACTTCTCAGTTATTCGATCTGGGCTGGTACTTATAAGAAACGATTTGGACATACTTGGCTAGGGTAACCGTTTACCAACATCATATCTCGATTTCCACGCGAACTTTTCGTTCAAAAGGGTACTTTGGGTTCCATCTTCGCTCGGATTCCTTCCAATCACTGGATTCAACTGGCCTGCGGGCCTTCGCTCGAGCGGGGCCGCTCGTACCATCTTTAATCTGTGCCCTTAGACCAGACGGGGCCGCTCGTACATGCCTATGACTCCAAAACATCGCCTTCCCTCCCTACGGGGCCGCTCGTACAAGTACCCACAGAACTAGCTCCAATCAAATCGGTAAAATGCAGATATGTTGAAATGTAAGGGTGACTGCATTTTACGTCATGACACAAAATCATCTAAGGGAGATGTGTAGAAGCCTACTACACTTTGTGAGGGTGATGGAATGGTATAGTTGCCCCTTCCGAGGAGGTGGATGCATTATTTATACTCCGCCACGCTCAGAGGATGAATCAGACGCTTGCAGGCGTCCGGTTCATCTCCCAAGGTGACAGATTCTAGATGATTGTACTGCTGAAAACTGTTTTATATTTTGCTATGTAAGTGCATTAGGTTACATTTCGCCTGATGTAGACTTCCGTTTTGAGGCCTATATGGCAGTATGCCTGCGCCATATGGAGGTCAGCAAGCGACTCTCAAATTCGACGCATCGCCACCCAGCAAAATAAAATCCTACGAATCCTCAAGGGGGCTGTGTGGTACGTTCGTAACTCCACTCTACATTCAGATCTCAACATGACAACAGTCCTGGTCTTTGCATCTTATAATAACATGGCTGCTCGCCTGATCCACCATGGAAACCCGATCATCGGGGTCATTCTTGAAGAACCCCGCCCACCCCAATTTGTTCAAGGATGTGAATCAAGTGAAGTACCGACAAGGGTGGAATCTAGGTGGAATATTGTCCCACGAACATCCACGAATTCATCTTTTAGAAGTGCAGCAGCCTGGGCTACATCAATGTGAGCGCCTGAAGTCCAAACTGTGTGAAATTGAAGACTCTCACTTCACCTCACCAAATACCTCTAAAGCCTTCAAATGCCAGGGTCAAGCAGAACGTCAGTCTCGAATGTGTGTCTACCAGGTGATCCGTCGGCAGTGTGAGGAGGATCAGCGCAGGAGTTTCTATGTTGGAAAGGCTTCTCGACTCAATTTGAGAATGAACAATCACACAGCTTCGTTGAATCAAGATCGGCCGCTACCTTTAAAACTTCACGCAAGGTCACACTCCAACGATCGCACTCAACGACTGCTTCGGAGTGAAGGTTTTGAAGAAGCCACAGTCAACCAATGGCAGACTGTTGCAGCAGTCCGAACATGGATCAATGCGACCACCTAGCCTCAATCTAAACGATTGAGCGATACAGGACTTGATTGAATCGATTATTGGAAAAACCCGTCAAGTGCCAAAAACCTAAAAAATTAGTTAGACATGAAATAGATTTTATTAAATGAAAACGCATCGTTTGGTGCAGAAAACCGTCAACACTCACTGCCCTAATGCTGTATACACGAAGGGAAATATTGCATTTGTTACAGAAACCCGGTAAGTGATGGCGCTTGACGGGTGGCTGGACTGTGACCGCCATTTTTTTATGAGCTTGTCTAGTTGTTGTTTACATCCAGTCTGGTCAGAGCAGTGTCAGTAAAAAAGTATTATTTCAGTTTAAATAGTGTGGAGCAGCGAATATTTTAGTGCGCGTGTGTTTACAGTTTCAAAACTGTGATTTTGAGTGCAAAATAAAGCAGTTATGTCTGCTTCAGAGGACGAAAGACCTTCGCCAGAAAAAAGAAGGCGAGGAGTCACACACAGAGCTGTGTTCAACACAGTGACTCACAAATTTCCAGTGCGCGGTCATTCGTTTTCGGCACCATAAAGCGTGCTTTGAGGAAGATTGATAGAATATATACTCCAGAGCAATATGCTGAGCTGGTGTTGAAGTGTAGTATCAGTAATAGGTTTAAGGTGCACCACTTGACCACAGAAGAAGTCATGAGTTTTAAAACCTAGTGGCCTACTTCCTACAAAAAACTGCACACTCTGTTGAAACTTCCACCAGAGGAACTCCTGCCAGCCAAAAACATACCTTCAAGATTTCATCTTACAGACATTTCTCTTATAATGCAAAGGCTAAAGGGCGAGTAGTGGTCAGTGAATACATAGACAATCCAGTGAAGTCTACATTCTCGCTACTCAAGACAAGCCAGCCTCCTGACATGCCTACAGATAGAGCTCATCCAAATGGAAAAGTAAGTTGTCTTTTTGAGATGCTTTATTCTTCTTTTTTAATACTTTTGAAGTGAATAAGTATACAATAATTGAATTTTTCCAAAGCCAATTTCGAGACTATCAATTTTGTACCATTTAAAATTTTCCAAACCAAATTGAGATTTTTCCAAACCAATTTGAGAATTTTCCAAATCAATTTGAGAATGGCTGATATTAAGGAACTTAAGCCATACCTAAGTTGGATAAGATGAGTTCTACGAATTGACAATTTTTTAGTGGCAATCCTACAGACTTTTGATGAAAACCGATGTGTGCAAAATGATGAGAACTTTATGAACAAATTCAGAATGTTTAAAAATAACGAAGTAGTAAAAATTACGTCTTGTTAATACATAAAAAAGGGCATCTTTGCATTCTTGGTTTTGTGAGTATTAATAGACCAAAAAATTCTTCGTTCATTTTGTCTTTCTGATTTCAATGTTAATTCAAAAGTTCTAACTTTCATTTTTTCACTAATTTTGTTTTCAGTAAAATTTGGATTGTTTGTTAATTGTTTGGGAACTCTCTTTTCCTTTCCAGTAGCAAAAGTTTTGTAGATTGGAAAATTTCAAATTTTTTTCTCAAATTGGGAAAATCAAATTGGTTGAAAATTTCAAACTGATTTGGAAAAAACACAAATTCGTTTGGTAATTCTCAAAAAAAATTCTAAATTCGACTTGGAAAAGCTAATATTCATATGTTTCTTCAAGTTTTTTTTTCGAGAAACATTGAAGAAACATATTGAAGTTTTGGCATTGACAGATAACTGAAAAATAATGGATTAAATTAGGAAAAACCGTAAGTTGTCTTTTTGAGATGCTTTATTCTTCTTTTTTTAAACTTTTTGAAGTGATAAGTATACAATAAGTAATAATAAGCTACGTTTCGTGACTATCTTTTGTATCATGTAAACAGCTGCGTAAGCGTTTAGATACACGTGGTCCCTTTTTTAGGGGGTACCAATAAATGTTAAGAACTGGCTGATATTAAGAAACTTTCCATACCTAGTTGGATAAGAAGAGTTATACAATGGCATATTTGAGTGGCCTACTACAGACAGGGATGATCCAACCGATGTGTGATGATGAAAATTTAACAAGATCTCAGAATGTTTAAAAATAACTGTGATAATATCGTTATTTAATACATAATAAATGTATCTTTGATAAAGTGTGAGTATTACTTTAAAAAAACCAAAATGTCTGAATAAAAGTAACTGGAAGCCATGGGGGAAAACGATCAAAGTCCATTTTCAGTCCAAAATGAGTTAAACATGTATTGTACCTGGTTCAGAGTAGAAGGTGCATGATTCACATGGGGGGAAAAAGTTCAGGTTCCTAGTCAAATCACTAGCGTAAATAAACGTCTGCGCTCAAAAACGATCAAAGTCCCGAGCGTCATTGGGAAAGAATGATCAAACTCCAAACAAACGAACCGCCTTCGCTATTCCACCCGCCTTTACCAAGTAATAAGTTACCAGTAAGTATTTGAAGTTACCAGTAAGTAATGAAGCTTTCTGAAAGGCCTGTGCCCATAAAAACTGCCAAATGGAAGGACCTTCAGCACTTAACCACGTTTTTGGACGACCCAGATGCAAGATTGTTTTACCGTAATCTGATCCCTGATAACCCCTTACTTATCAACCAGGAAGACAGTACAGTGAATAACGAAGACAATGTTGAAAAAAAACATTTATTGGAACAAGGAATGTTGGATTAGAAGATGTTTGTCAATACAATATAAATTGATATGCCAAAAACTCAAAGTGGTATGCCTAGACGTTGAAATTGAGTTCAAAAGTTCAACATTGAGATGCCAAAAATATTAAAATTGAATTGTGCCAAAGGTTCAAATCAAAGACGATGTTGAATATTGACAATTCCTCCTCACTGATGATGTTGCCTACTGTGACGAATATATTAAGTAAAGTCGTGATTTTTGTTTCATTTTTATTTAAAAAAAAAAAAAAAAACTTTTTTAAGCTGGCGCATGTTTAACGTTTTAAATTTCAATTAATAAGCAATAGCAAGATAGACGATTTCTCGCCTGGATAGAAGTTCTTGACAAGAAAAAAAGCAATCGATTGTAAAATATACAGTGAAATTTCCAATTTTTAATCGGAATATTATAAATAAATGCTATGTAGAACACTCAATATTGATTTTTGTCTTATCTTCATGACGAACTCAAAATGATATTCTGAACATTTTGAAGTTTGACCGCAATCGTTTTTTCACCGTTCATACTATTTTTTTTGCTTAAAAAAATTTGTTGTTTGTGCATTACCCGTCAAGTGAGAAATGTTTGAATTATTTTTTACTTCAAAACTTGAGTTAAAAGTTTATACTAATTTAAAAAACACTTGAAGCAATAAGTACTTTTAGATAAAAGATACATCATAAACCCCAAAAAAATTTAATGGCTACACCAACGTTTTTTTTACTTTTCTCAATATTGAAGTTTTGGCACTTGACGGGTTTCTGAAATAATGGATTCAATTACCAAACCGTATTTGCATTGTCCCATGGTTCCTTTCAAGATACATTCAGGCCATCAAGATACATAACTATGAAAGTGACTTACATGCGGGGTTCATGGCTTCCTCGTATGTAGGGGGCGGCCCTCGCTCCGTTCCCTCAACTGTGAATTGAATCCTTTCCAGGGGCATTGGAATTCGGTCTAAATGGGAAATGTTGAGCCCGTGAGTCGCATCGATGGCATCCTGAAAAATAAGAATGATTTTGAAGACAATCAAATCAAGAAATACTTCCTAATGTTATAGCGTGTCAAACTTCAAAAATCAATAAATTGTGCTAGTCCTGGACCCGAAGCCAAAAATTGGTAGGTATGTCGTAATTTCCGGAGAAGATTTGGTATTACGTTTTGAAATTAGTCTATGCTCGATGTGAAAATTTGCCATACTCTTAAAGATGGCTGAAATAGGACATTTTTCACAAATAACTCCTAAATTTCACATGCTACAGAAATTTCATACCTATCAAATTTTTAGGCCAAAGCCAAATAGAGTGATCCAAGGCATTAAGTCAGTTTTACTTCAAAAATTCACAAAGAACTGCACAAAAAGAAAAGAAAGATAGAACAAGTATACGTAGGTTAAGAAGATGCAACCATACAATCAGAGAAGCGAACCAAGCACTGGTCTATACGATGAAAATCATCAATCAGTATCAACAGCGAGCACATCTCCCGGAATTGGCTTCTTGTACATTGAATGTCCACAATTCATCCTCCGATGAGGAGAGGGCTATCAATGGGATGACGATAGAAAATGGCAGGTAAAAAATTGCAATTCGCAATTGCAAGAAGACGATTTCGCCTGGATAGAAGTTCTTGACAAGACGAAGAATAGCAATCGACAAATATACCTGAATTTCCACATTTTTACACCGAGCCTCGTTTCCTAAAAGCATGTCTTACACTCAAAGAAGCTTATCTTCTGAGAACTCAAAATACTTGGGGCTTCAAGTCTGCCGCAATCTCTTCACCGTTCATATCAGTGTTTTGTCCATTTATTATGTGATTTTGCCCAAAGTTTGAAGTCAGTTTTACTTCAAAACTTCACTAAGAACAATTGGAGGAACTGCACAAAAAGAAAAGGAAGAAAGAACAGGTACACATGTTAAGAAATTACTACCAGAGAAGCAAATCAAGAATTGGACAGGACGGGGGCATCATCAATCAATGTCATCAGCGTGCACATCATCCGGGAATGATTTCTTGTACCTCGTCTGTTCCCAATTTATCCTCCGATGAGGCAGGGCTATCAATGAGATGACGATAGAAAATAGCAGGTCAAAAAATGCAATTCGCAATTGCAAGAAGACGATTTCGCCTGGATAGAAGTTCTTGACAAGAAGAAGAATAGCAATCAACAAATATACTTAAAATTCCAAATGTTTACACCGAGCCTCGTTTCCTAAAAGCATGTCTTAACTCAAAGAAGCTTATCTTCAGAGAACTCAGAATACTTGGGGCTTAAAGTCTGCCGCAATCTCTTCACCGTTCATATCAGTGTTTTGTCCATTTATTATGTGATTATGCCCAAAGTTTGAAGTCAGTTTTACTTCAAAACTTCACTAAGAACAATTGGAGGAACTGCACAAAAAGGAAAGGAAGAAAGAACAGGTACATATGTTGAGAAATTACTAAAAGAGTAGCAAATCAAGAATTGGACAGGAAGGGGGCATCATCAATCAATGTCATCAGCGTGCACATCAGGAGTGATTTCTTGTGCCTCGTCTGCTCACAATTTATCCACTGATGAGGAGAGCTATCAATGGAATGACGACGCTCGGATAGAAAAAGTCGGACCAAAAATAAAGAATTTGCAATTGCAAGAAGACGATTTTGCCAGGATAAAAATTCTAGATAAAACGAAGAATAGCAATCGACTATACTATTGCCCATATAGGAGCGACCCCGGACCGCAGGGACGAAAACCCCTTCGTACTATCGGACTATCCCTCATTAGCAGCAGTAAAGCCCCTTTCAATCTTCCCCTCTTAACGCAAGACGTTTTAGTTGTTTTTGTTGAAAAATGTAATTATTTTTTTTGAGATTCAAAATGTTCTCGTTGTTCTGAGGAAAACTAGTCTAAATTTCATATCAATCGGTTCAGGAACACCTTATCAAACAAGTGTGTGGCCATATTGCAAAAGTGTAATAAATTGCAAAAAAAACCTGCAAATTTGATTACACGTGGGTTTATTATTCTTGTGTCGAACTTTATTACACTTAAACTCATGTTTCTTTGATCCAACCCTGTCAGATGGGATGGGGCTCGAAAAAGTACGGAAATAATGTCATTTTTCACCATTTTACCCCATGAAAATGGATTTCCTCGCTCTGGGTCAATCGCACAGGTTTGGGACCCACTCCAATCGCTTCAGCGTCCAAAATTACATGGAACACGATACCCCACATGCCCACACGGGAAAAACCCATTTTTGTTTGATTTTGACGAAAACCGCCATTGGGTATTTTTACATAACGTCTAGGTATGTTTTTCCAGTTCAAATTTATACTCGATGTGTAGCTTTTTTCATGTGCATCACGATTCTGGTGATGGCATGATCGAATTAACTATTAGATCACATTTGGATTGCATAAGACGCCTAAGTACCACACTGTAATTAGGTTCCGATACGAGCCGTAAGGAGGCTACCTGGAGGCTCGGATTTGGGCAACGTTGCCAGACCCACAGGTCTTCAGAAAACCTCCAGAAAACGCTCCTACGTGAGCAAGAGTATAAGCAATGTACTAAAATTTCCACAGTTTCACACTGAGCCTAGTTCCATAAAAGCATTCTTCAGACTCGAAGAAGTTCATCCTCTTAGAACTCAAATTCAGGGCTTCAAGCCTGCCGCAATCTCTTCACCGCTATTCATCGGTGCTATGTCTATTTATTTATCAGATTAAGGGTTGATTACTAAAGATATTAACGATATTGATTGACTAAAGATATTGATATTGTGGGTTGATTACCAAAGTAAGAAAAGTGTGAAATAATATCGTATGTTCAAAACATACATATAAAGCTGAATTGTAAACAAGATAAGTCTGACTGTGTTACGCTGATATTTGTTCGTTTACCAAGAAAATTAAATATGTATTTTCAGAAATACTTTTGCGATGATTCATCACTTACTCTTTCCTATTCGAAGAGAGGGGCAAAGAGTTATCGAATAATTCCAAAGAAAATCAGATTTAAAAATAATTTATAATAGCACGTTCATAAGAGATTTTTAAAATAGAAACAGGGGAACTGTACAAACTTCATCTTAGGCAAAATTCTTACTTATTTTGACTAAAGCTAGAGATAATATTAAACTGGGGATCAAGCACAATTACTGATAAATATTGCGTATTGGGAACCCTGTATAATGTAATAATCACGGACAAAAAATCCCCGTGTGAAAAATGACAGAAATATCCTATCATTCCTTTTCGTAGATTTGGAAAAATAGATGCGTTCATATAGTTTGCTCTGGATGCTACGCTCGCATCTCAAAGACAAAAAAATATCCTACATCAATCCTTTTAGTAAAGTATAGATCAGTTGGAAAAATAGATGCGTTACCTATTCTATGATTCAGCCCTAGTTTTCCGAAGTTGGGGATTTTTTGTCCGCCCTAGGGGATTTTTTGTCCGATTACCCTAATGTAAGCAATTGGAGCTTTTTGCTCCCACACAAGGGGCGTATTATTTCAACTTTTTCAGATACCTGGCGAAAAAAATGCATCGCTGCAGCTCACAAAACACTGGAACTCTAACACGATACATGACTACTATAATTTATCAACACATCCAGGCTTCTAAGAATAACAGAAATGAGTATTCAACTTTGAAACGTACCTACCTAGGTGACCGAATCACGGACAAAATATCCCCGGACAATTAACCCTCGCGTTTAGCCCACCCCGGACAAAAAATCCCCGTGTGAAAAATGACAGAAATATCCTATCGTCTAGTTTGCTGGTCTCAAAAACAAAAAAATATCCTATATCAATCCTTTTAGTAAAGTATAAATCAGTTGGAAAATGCTAGATGCGTTACCTATTCTATGATTCAGCCCTAGTTTACCGAAGTTGGGGATTTTTTGTCCGATTACCTAGGTGACCACACCAGTGACTGATGTTTTGAAATAAAGTTCCTCAAAACTGTGTTAAGATCTCGGACTTTGGATCTTCAATGAAGTGCTAAGGAAAGACATACGTTTATTCTGCATATATGGGTGTTTTAACCGAGAATGTTGTCGTTATTACAGTTCATAGTCGACCAAATTATCTAAGGGGAAAGCACCAGTAGTGGACATGTTAAGAAAATCTTGTGTGATTGTTTGTGTTACCTCACAAATTTTTTTTTTTTTTTGGGTGTCTACACGTTCTTCAGACATTTTCAGTTGAGTTTAATCAAAGGAAACACCAATATTATAAATGTTTGAAGAAATAGAGTCAAATTTTGTGGAATAACAGAAAACACCAGTAGTGGACAGCTAAAATTTTCGAGTGTTGATGTAGTGGACACTTCATGACCCAGTAGTGGACACGTCGTAGATATCAACAAGACGACGTAAAATCTCGTTTAAAATCATGTATATATCTAATCGGTAGTAAAACGAAAAGAATTCCATTCAACTGGAAGAATGAAGTGAGCACCAGTAGAGAACAATTCATGTATAAGTAGAAGATAGCTCATGGACTAGTAGTGGACATCTCTTGCACTAGTAGGGGACACCCCCTGTCCGCCTCTGGTCTGCAACAATATATTCATTTGAAAATCGTACCGAGAGCTTGTTCCAATACAAATCAACAAGTAGAAAATTAAGAAAATATCCTTTCGTGAAAAGGGAAGTTGCACCAGTCGTGAACAGGGATGTCCACTACCGGAGCATCCGTCATTTTTGTTGTACTAGAAGTGGACATGCTTTAAAAGCCCACTTCATCAATATTAACGGAGTTAGGCGACTGGAAAATCGACAATTTAGTTACTGAAGTATATATTCAAACCAATGGGCACAAATATTTGAATATTATGTGTGAACATTGCTTAAAACATACTTTCTATTCCTTAGCATTTTGCACAGCGCCCAGCTCAAAATCACTCCACCAACAGACTGGTTGTTTTTAATGTCAAGTTATTATTTTTCATTTTGGCCCTGGCAGGGTTACCATATGGAAACGTTTTCTTTTGGTTCATCACGTTTGTTAGGCTATTACTTTAGTTAATCCAAAAAGATTGACGTTTGGTAACCCTGCATCAACGTTTGTTAGGCTATTACTTTAGTTAATCCAAAAAAAGTGCCCTGCTCAACCCGAATCCTTATTCCATAACTTTTTTCCGAAGTGTCCACTATTGGTGCTTTTCCCTTACTAGACAGTTGTTTACATCAGGAGTTCCATGAAGTTAGAACCTACGTATTTGTGTGGAACATATTCCACACTTGAGGTGTGTCTGATTAACTTGATAGTGAAATTTTCGTCAAAACAGTACAAAGACCACTGTGGACAGGAGATGGAAACGAAGACTTATGAACCTGGATGTTGGGATTGTTGCTCGCCAGATTCAGAATCTTTGACTTACGTGTCAATGATCAGTCAATCATCCACGTTGGATACAATCACAAATAAAGCATTGAAAACACCAAATAAGAACGTAACTTGTAAGGTGTACGTTATATGAACTGACATAACACGGAGGTCTCATTTTTTCGAGGTACAATTAAAAGTACCTAACAGGCAGGTACGTAATAAGGTACGAAGACTTTTAAAATTAAGGTTGTACTTACGATTGGGGGAGGCGGCTCAATGTCGACTGTTACTTCTTTAGATGCCATATTTCATTAAAGTTTGGAAAACACGACGAAACGAAAGATGAAAACAACGGAATTGCGAGAAGACCAAACTAAACACCACACACCGCGAACACACAAACACTGACAACTTCAGAACAACTGATTTTAGTGGACTGCTGTCAGTGTTGCCTCGTCAGGCTGGCCGACTTTGACGGAGACATTTTTCGTGGCTTTGTTCTAGATTTTAAAATCAAATCCGACTACTTGCAGAATTTTCTATTTCAAAAACAAAATCGTTACTGATTTCACAGTTAGTTAGATGCTCTTGACAGCAGAATTCCTCCATCCGGATGGGTGAATCATCCACGGTTTGAATGGATTGGCTTTCTATTCTGTGATGCAACAAGTGCTCTCTGGTGGTGCTTTACAGCAAGTCGATTACAACAAAAATCTTCGTAACCAGCTATCGAAAACGTCCATGGTTTCACACCAATAAAATACCAACAGCAACCACGCATTTTGAAAAACTGAAACGACTGGACATTTTCAAGTACCTACTTAGATATAATTCTAGAACGGAGGAGTTGACTCTCCCAATTGAGGCGGTAGCTGCAAAAAGGGCGGATGTGCCAAAATCGCGTTTTGAGATACAGCGCTCCAAAGTTTTCGTTGAGGTACCGAGCATGACCAGGAGTATTATGGGCTTGGGCCATTTGTCCAATGTATTCCCACACTATTCATGAGTAAAGTTCAAAAGTTAAAACAAGAAAAAGTTAAGTTTCCTGTGAAATATCTCCTAAAAACCAACACCACGTCATACGCCCTTTTTGCAGAGACAAGCCCTTTTTGCATAGAATGTCAGTTTTACACGCCCTTTTTGCAGAGAATTATTATTTTCAGGTGAGCAGAAATGAAAAATAAGTACCATGAACGAAAAAACTTTATTAATATTCAAACTAGTTTTGAAAATAGAATAATTGCACCTTCTTTCCTTTAGAGATCAGTCTTTACAAACAGTCTTACTTTTTTACCATAAATCATCTTCTTGAAAAAATACTGTAGCAGTTGGTAAAAATGAACACATGGAGATTCTCCACAAGAAGGACGGCAAAACACCCTTGATAAAATCATGGATACCAACGAAACAAATGATCGGATCGAGACGAAATTTTGAGGGTACATGAATGAGACCTAGAGGGCGCGTTTAAAGCGTTCTCCGCAAAAAGGGCGTTTGGGATCATCCGCCCTTTTTGCAGCTACCGCCTCAATTGGCCCTATATTTAACCCATTTGCAGCCAGCGGTGCCATACGGCACCCCTGGAGGCAACGACATTCAAACGCTATTCGTCTTCAAATTTGTCACTTTGTTTTGGAGTTCCGTGTATATTTGTGATCTGTTAAGGTTCCTTTCACCCTTCCTTGAGTCAGTTGCGGTTGAAACGTCGTTTGAGCTCTATAGTGCGTCGACAAATATGGACCAGTTTGTTGATCTCGAGTCTCTCAAGTAAGTAATCAAAGTAACAATTATTATTAGTTATGCCGGCGTTTCATAATCTAGGAATGTTTATTCAGATGGTGAAAATGAATTCATGTGATTAGTTTCATTTATAAGAGCTCAGGAACTGTTTTCAAGTCAGAGATGCCATACGGCCAGGGTTACCAAACGTCCTCTTTTTGGAGGACATGTCCTCCTTCTCTAGGCTTTGTCCTCCGTCCTCCATCCAAAACTAAGGAATGTCAAAGGAATGTCTTGCAAAGAATTTTACAACCATATAAGAAAAGATGAGAAAATTTTGAAAGAACAAAACATGAAAAGTATTTCCAATAAATTATGACACCAATTCGATTTTCAATATTTTTTCATTTGGTCCTCCATTTTCCTTAATTGTCCTCCATTTCATCCAAAATTTTCCTCCAAAATGAATATTCCATATGGTAACCCTGCATATGGCACCCCTCGCTAGATATGAGACTGGTGGTAGAGGTTCTTGCGTTTCTTGTTCTTGGACAACTGTGCTTGTAATTTTCTATCAATTTCGTTTATTTTGGTCATTTCAGCCCGGGGTATACTCTTTAAGAAGCACTAGATTAAGGTGACCAGACGAGGAGAATTCGTTTAGGTAAATAGCGATGAAATGAGGCAAAGAGCGAGAGCGCGTTTAGGTAAACAAAACACAGCGCGTTTCGGTTTCGAATTGATCAGACTGCATCATGTTGGGACGTTTTTCAAAGTGATAGGGGCTTAAATGAATACTTGAAAAAAGTGGCTACTGTACGTTTTTCAAAGTAATACCGACTTAAATGAATACTTGAAAAAAGGATACTGTTTGATTTTTGTTCATGTAACTTGTTTTTTGACAACAACTACCACTACGGTAATGGCTACATATATTTTACATAATACGTTTTTATGACAATTAACGGTGAAAGTATTAGGTATTGCAATGTATAATCAGTCAATAAACACCTACACTTCACCTGTTGCAATGAAAAACCTGTTTTTTTACCCAAACTCGTTCTCATTGGTCGTTTTTCTTTATCCAAACGTGTTGTGAAAAGTTTCCCAAACAGATTGCCTTTCGCACGAATTTACCCAAACGAAACTCCCCCGGCACCCCTGGCTAGATATGACACTGGTGGTAGAGGTTCTTGCGTTTCTTGTTCTTGGACAACTGTGCTTGTAATTTTCTATCAATTTCGTTTATTTTGGTCATTTCAGCCCGGGGTATACTCTTTAAGAAGCACTAGATTAAGGTGACCAGACGTCCCCGTTTTCAGGACGCTGTCCCTGGTTCCAAAGCGTCCCTGTTTATGGCCTAGAGGTGGGTAGTGAGTGTGTGAATTTTGTTCAAGCCAACCCACAACCTGTCGTAACTCGATGTCAATGTGATCATCTGAATTCGATATACGCGTATTTTTTGTCTCTACAAACTGCAACTTTTGAATATCGGAAAATAGGCTAACTTTTAAGCAGATAAATGAACTTGAAAAAGGACATTCTGCAAGGTAAATGGATAGACAGTTCGGCTGACATCATTCGGTTCCCATTCAACTCGATCGATTAATTCTCACCTGGGAGTCTTCAGTAACCATTCCTGGCAGTTCAATTTCCAATGTCTTTCTCATGCAGTTGCTAAAGAGATAAGCTCCTCCTCATTCATATTTTATTCTGATAGGCATAATAGTTGTAAATTTGAAAACGATCCCATCAATCCTTGGCTCAAGATCAGTGTGGACAAATAGCTAGGTTGACAGTTGTGCTGGTTCTTGAATAGAAACGTGATTTTGCAAAGATGGTTTATTTTGGACCTGTCTTAAGAAGCACTAGATTAAGGTGACCAGACGTCCCCATTTTCAGGACGCTGTCCCTGGTTCCAAAGCGTCCCTGTTTATGGCCTAGAGGTGGGTAGTAGGTGAGTGACCTTGTCTCAAAAAACTTCTCTTTCAAGTGAACTTGTCCCAAATGACCTGCGGATGGGAAGACCTGCAGTTCATCACGAGACGTTTGTGGCAGCGTGGCTCCCCGCGGCCGACGTTTGAACTACTCAGACGGTCGCAAGCTTCTCTAGGCAAGAGATGTTCGAGGCCTGCAGGTCGGAAACGTTCTAGACAGTATGGCTCCTGCAGCCAACGTTCGAACTACTCGGAGACCTGCAGGTTCACCAAACTGTTCTTCACAAAGTGACCTGCAGCTCACCCATCTGCCATTAGCTCAGGTTTCCTTCTAGTCAACGAAGGACTCCCCTCATTGCAGAGTCAATACCATTCAAATTTACTATAGACTAAACTATACTGGTCGATACTATACTCATTAAAGAGTCGATTATATTTAATAAGTAGGTATTTATATGAAAATCTGCATGATGACTTGAAAAATGACTAGGGAGTAGGAAAAGAGAACTGTAGATGACTGACATTTACCAAATACTGACGAATGACGCAGATAATAGAGGTTGACAGTCATGCGACGATAGCATGTAGTGGTGGTGACTGTCTCAGAATAGAGATGACGAACTGCAGGTCCCATTCATCCACGGAGTGAACTGGTGAACTTCTCCCACTGACCTTGTCTTTGGACTGAGTGACCTGAAGGTCGTCTACTCCCTCAGGTGACCTGGGTTTACACACCCCTATTATGGCGTCCAGTTTTCTGAATCCTTCCCCTATGTCCCCGATTATTGCCATCGACAATCTTCTAGTTTAATGTGTGGTTGGTATTCCTGTAGCTCTTATACAATTACCAAAGTTGGCACTCTGCATTTGGGCATGCACACTGATTACGTTACGGTTGTCAAATGAAGGTATTCAACATTCATCCTATTGGTTGTCTCCTACGCTTTTCGAGTGAATGCGTGAAATGTGCGAGGCATCTGTCTACACCGGGTCGTCATTAGAGAGTTCCTGCTTCTCACAGTGTTCGCTCACCATGAACGGGAATCTAGGCACAATTGAGTTGGATGCTAACTTTCAACGTCATCTTCCCTGTTCCTCCACGGTGTTTTTTACCATTAGATTCATAACCTGACTCTGTGCTCCGCACAATTTTAGTTCAAGTCTCCCAGTTGTGTCGGGTTTTTTTACTGTACGTTTTGCTCGTCTTCAAGTTTGGATTATGGAAGGAGAAGTTGTGGACTTCATTAATCTGTACAACGCTGATCTCCTAACGGACAGCGAGTTAGCAAATGCATTTGAGGAGTGTCTTCATGCAGCTTCTATTCGTAGTTCTCCACCCTCATTTCAGTAAGTTGCTTTTGAATTAGCATAGCTGAGTAGAAACACAAGGTTTGTTTTGACAAGAGGTTCAGAACTAGTTTAGAACCGAACACGCCCCTTTTTGGCTGTTTTGACACGCCAGAACTAGTTCTAGGAAGATATTTATGTTCGCTGTTTGGACAAGGAAGAACCTTTTAGAACTTGAGATTTTTGCCCAAACTTTTAGTCCGAGACATGCGTAAGATTTATCGCGTTATCAATGGTTATCATCTATTCCCGCCCAAATACAGCCTACCTAGGGTGACGTTCAGGGGAATAGCGGGAAGGTAATGTTCAGGTTTTTTGTTCCAAACTAGTTCAGAAAGCGTTTGGACAAGTAGAAAAACAAAAGTTCTGATGGTTCTATCCCTAACCCCTGTAGGTTCTGGTTCTAAACTGGTTAGGTAACCTCTTGTCAAAACAAACCAACAGTTACGACGTAATTTATTAGAACATACATAGGATGACGAGCTCTGAAACGGTAGATATTTATGTTTGTTCACTTAATGAAGAACTTGAGTGTCAGGTCAAGCTATTAACCAATGTAAGTACGTAGGTATCTACATCGAGAACTAGCCCTACACTGCACACTCCACTTGCTACCATTCCAGACGTCAAAATGTGAAAATGATACTGATTACTTAACAAATCGATCTGCTAAATCAAGGTAGGTAAGTTTGTAGCGGAACATAATGTTGGAAAGAAGATGTAGAAACGAAATGTGTTATCAATGTGTGCTGTCGGCCATCATTGGCGGTTCACGTTCTCCATGAAATCGGCAACCATGAGCAGCAGGAACTCTCTAATGTCTTTCAACGCAAAACTATTGGCGCTTCTTCTTTCAGCTTTCTGGAATTCTGCTCACCGATTTCCCACAGTGCTCAGTGCAGCCTGATTCCTTTGTAGTTTCTTGCTTATTTTTTAGAATATTTACACCAGAATCATGAGAGGGAAAGGTACCTAGTGGCGGTATACAAAGCCGAAAGATAGTGTTTTACTGATTGATTTTGTTTCTCAATAAATCAGTTTTAAGCTGCTCAGGCTATAATTGAGGAGCTTGTTTCAAAAAGGTGCTAGACCATTTTTTATCAAAATCGAGTTATTACCTTCCCGGGGATTTTAGGACCGAGTTCTTCGCAAAATCTGGTTGGAGCTAAAAGTATTAGGTATATCCCTTAAAAAACTAGGTTGAAAATTCAATTTTATTTCAAAAGGCACTACATCCATCATAAAAGAGCACTTCCATCTGTTTGGGTTCAAAAAGTAC
The DNA here is from genome assembly GCA_031894815.1 of Creontiades dilutus. Taxonomy (NCBI): domain Eukaryota; kingdom Metazoa; phylum Arthropoda; class Insecta; order Hemiptera; family Miridae; genus Creontiades; species Creontiades dilutus. Next base: position 103,419 of record JAVIWC010000809.1, read on the forward strand.
TAAGTATTTGTGTGAATTGAAAGAAAAATTTTTCTTCTCTGGAAAAAAGTGCGGGATAGAGGGCGGCAGCCACACACAACTACAACAGCTTGGGAATGTCTTGGCAATACCTTAGGAAAGATCAGTAAAGTCCATGACAGGAGGAAAAGATTGGATTTCATAACGTGCTATTCCCATTTTGTTTGGTTTCAAAAGTATTAAACGCCAAGTATGACGCCAAAAACTACTATATCTAAAATCGTGAAATTCCAACGCTCCGCCTAAATCTTATGCATTAAAAGTTTAATGACATGGGGCAAGTTTTCAGCTTTGCATGATTCTTTTGCTGATGATGTTTATATTTTCCTTTTTGTAGTTGGATAAACTCTCAGTTCAGTTAGGAATTTCATGGTACATCCACACATAGTATTGTGTGTTGAAGCTCCAGATCCTAAGCACATTATTCGACTTAAATATTCATGGAAAACAAAGAACACTGACTACGAACATAGTTTCCTGTTTATTGCTTATATTCATGTTACAAACGGAGTAGGTAATACTTCAACAAGAACATACTCTCTAAATAGGATAAAATAACTTCACGACTCACGACCCATTTAAAGTTTGGTATATTAAACCAAATGAGATTACAATTATTGGACTAACAACTTATTGCAATATTAACATGAACTCAAAGTCAAAATATCAAAATTAATGACAATTCGAAAAGCTTTTTTTTTTAATTTTTGAAGTCAATGAAATAAAATGGAAGTGTTAAGAGGATTTGCCACGCACTGGCTAAGAAATTAAAATGCAAATCACTTCTAAGTACCGACATCAAATACAGAGTACTTGAAGTAATAAGATCTGAAGCAAATCGAAAAAAAACTTGGTACTTACTTTACAGCATTTTTATATTTTAATACCAAATATATTTGAGGGCACAGGAAGGGGAGATATGTACAGGGGGAATTCGTTTAAATATGGCAAAATCGAATAAAACTCGAGAAACAATTGTACAGTAGAAAATACAAAATGAAACATCGTTAGTAGTTTTGCTGATTGCAGCTCAAACAAATTTTTTTTTCTTTTAGATATGAACGCCACGTTTTGTATAGAGATCATATCGAAACGCTCATAAAAATTCTTCTTTGTTATGGATTTAGTTTCAGTTTACGTAAATTTTGAATGCGGCTTGCTTGCTCACGCATCGTCTGAAGAAGCTTTACTGGTTCGATTTACGTTTGGTTCATGTAGTTGTCCAATTCTTTGTCTAGATGCGCTCGACTGCCGCTCATGTATTGGTCGAGTTCCTGATCGAGTGTGTCCTTATCTGGGGCGGGCTCTTTGTTCCAACGGCCTCCACGACCACGAGCTCCTCCGCGACCTCGTCCTCCTCTGGAGAGACAATACAAGAATGAAAGCTTCTATTAATTGATTTTTTATGGAACATGGGTATAATTACTCATTCATATTATAAGCACGTAACTGCCTAGATTGTCCCTTAACTATGTAGAAAATGAGATTTCAAAGATATACAGCTGCCATACAACACTGTTCAAGCAGGATTTTGCAGCACAGACTACAGTCAGCAGTCATACAAACCATTAATCCTAACCTATGCTGATGGTTATCTCACAGCTATACATTAGTAGATCACCACGCACAATGCTGACAGAAAGCTGAGATTTGAATGCAGCAGCTGTGCCAATATCTGACACGTGGCGAGCCAGTGCCCAAGACACTTCCTGAAAGACTATTCCCTTCTATCGAATCAAAGAAAGCTCAATAAGCTTATGAGAATTTTCACTGCAGACCCTATGCCCGAAAAAGTAGGAGTTTCATTGATTAGCTAGAATTCTTGCGACCAAGTGAAGAGTCAAAAGATTCCAAATGGTTTCTGAGTTTATAATTACAATTCACAGTGAATATGAAAAGTAAGTCGATAGAAGGCGTGAGCATACAAGAAGTTGATGATTGATGATATGGAGTAATTACCTCTTCCAAGGTCTCCAACTCCCGGAAAACACCCTGGACGCTAAAAGGCTCCAGATATAAGTTCAAAGCAGAGTTTCAAGTTTCAGGAAATGGGAAACGCCTTAATCCAAGATATCGGGACGGCTGCAGCCCAAGCGTAACCCTTAAAGTTAGGCAAGGAGTTATTGATCCTTTCAAATACACTTTCTACAGGTCCTTAATGGAACCATCCATTCAACATTCATGTCACAAGTCTTTGTTGATTGCACGAAGGTCCCAATACAATACACTACTTGTACTACAGCCAGTATCCCAACCGATTTTTAACTGAAACCAACAGTCTTGATAGTGCAGAGGAAGAGGAATGTGGTCCGTAGGATTTGGAAGTAATGTCGAATAAGTGGTCTAGGGAAATTGACTCTTCTGCGCCATCTACCTAAATAGGGTTGCCCCCACCAGCAGATAATCTGAACCTAGTTGTTCTCAACATAGATTGCTCAGGATCCCAATAACTAGATCGCATCTTATTCCCAAGTTTCAATTTAGTTTCATTTAAAGCGTCACCAAGAGGAGTTGGCCATATGCACCTGATGATAACATCACTGCCTGACAAAATCTAGCAGTTTTGTCCTCAATTTATAGTCCTCCAGACCGCCAAATTCTCTAGTTCTGATGAAAAAAACGACTGTGTGTAAAAATGCAGCGTGAGCCAGTTTGTGTATAACTGGCAGATGATTAAACACAGAGTTCAAGAAAATTCAGCAATGAGTGATGGGTTTGAAGCATGTCTGTAGTAGCTCTTGCACTCACACCTTTCAAAACACCCTTCTGAAACGGGAGATCAACAGTGTTTCTTCGAGAACTCAGCAGTAGATATACCTAAAGGGGAATGCACTCCCTCGATTGGCTGGAGGAGGACCTCGGTCCTTACAGTCAACAAATCCCCCTGTAGGTACGCACCAAAGAGTTGGTATACAAAAGTAGCCATCTACCAGATGACGATTGATGAGATAAAATGAACATTTTGGTGGAAAAAAGCTCAAATACAGATTAAAAAAACAATACAAGACTGATTTATAGAAATGCTGCAAAATAATTTGTCAGGCGAGCACCAAAGGAACTTAGGCTGCACTGAATAAGCATCATGGAAACAAATGGAACAGAAGAAGAAGAATATGAAACACGAAGCTAAATTGTGGCAAACTCCTAATTCTAGCTCTATTCTCATTTCTAAGGTGTGGTAAGAATTTTATATTTTAAAATGTGTTAGATTGTTATCCAATTAATGTTATCCAAACCAAATTTTGAACATTCATCTAAATTTTGTAGATTGTGCAATTTTGCGAGTTGATAAATAAATGGAAGAATTTACCTGAAGGGCGCTCCTCGTTGTCCACCTCTTCCTCTGAAACCTCCCCGATTTCCAACAGCTGTTCCACCTCTACCTCTGTTGAACCCGCCTCGACCTCTCTGTCGATTCTGTTCACGACGGTTGACAAAACCACTGGATACTAGAAACAGAAACGTTGTCCAAGATTACACAATTGTCTGATTAAATTACGTAAATGATGGATAGACTGATTTATATTCAAAATTCTTTTTCACTTTTTGGAAAGTTCAATTTTCCGGAGGGTTAAAGCAGAAAATCTGTTCTACACAAGTGGATTTCCTAGACCAGTTAGAACGCATCCCCACCGTGAAATGGCTTGTTTTCATGCGTTCATGGGGAATTCGTACGACCTGGGCGACACTGTTACATGTCAAACACATCTGTCCGTTCTCTCCCATCGCACGATCGTCTTTTCAGCTGTCAGACAATCGTTTCATTGAATTCACGCTTGTATGATCACGGTCAAGTTAGGACAAAGTGTTAGAGGCCTTAATACGTACTAAGACGAAGAATACGTTACCTGAACTGAATCCTCTGCCACGGCCACGCCCCCGACCTCTGAAGGAGTTGTTCAGGGAAGTAAGGCTTGCACTGCGATACATTCTTCCCACACTTCCACCTCGGGCACCTGAAAACGTCGATTGGAAATAATTGTCTGTCCCTCAACTGGAAAGGCTTGACCAGAAGAACATCCTGGGTCCTATGATTTGAACTTAGAAAAGGGTTGCTACTTGTGGACAAGAGAGATTTTAGCTGAGTAATTTAGTTTACTTTCAACAAGGTGGCGAATACCTCTTCTACATAATAACATACGATCGTAGAGGATTTCAAGAGATAATAAGTTAACATACAGCAAGGTCTAAATGATATGCAACATTCACAATAAGTTGCCACCCACCAACACACAGATTTAAGACGATAACTGTTCTCTTTCTGTGGCAACTATGCATGGAATGATTGAAATGACACTGAAGTTTGGTGTTACCCAAGTATGCATTCATGGGTCTTGGACCACGAAAGACTGGACTTTATGCTGGACCCAAATCAAATTGTCATCTTCATTACATACACACGGCTATGTTTATGAAATATTACAAACTAATTGAATGAATACAAACACCAATGTACCTGCTCCTCTGCTGGTACCTCTGCCACGACCTCGGCCGCCTCTCCCTCTTCCTCCACCGCTCTTGAAAGACGAGTTTGAACGTATCGAGGTCACGCTGGCTGACCTTTGAAGCCTTCCGAGACTTGCACTGCGCCCTACAGGAGTCATAAGAAGCAAAAATGTAATGCATTGTATACAACAAAGTCCAACCAACTTGAATAACAAGGACCATAGTAATATAGAAGCATTCAGGAAAATAAATGTCTGGATTAGTTGGGTTCTTAACATGTATGAAAGATTAACATTCCCTTGATACTGAAATTTCCTGACTTTCTAAATAGCAAAGTTCCACAAATTTCCCCACTAGTCCTAGTTATCCATGTTTTAATATACCATCTGGACAGGAGCGTTTTTAGAGCTCAACATTAGAGTTACTCTCTCCTGCATCCAGCAAATGATCAGAAACCAGACTCGAACAAGAATCAGGGTTAGAGAACACGATTTAAAGGTATTCCAGACAATGACGACTGTTTGATTTCTTGCTTCAAGGATTTACAAGCTTCGATACCTGGTCACAAGTCATCAGCAAAATGTAAAAAGTAGACTGCTCGAAGGCCAACTTAGCTATCTAGCAGTTTATACGATAGAAGTACCTAATGAATACTGATTCACAAGTTTTTAGAAAGGTGAAGAAGATACAAATGGCATCATCTGTCAGTTACCTCAAGAAATCTGATAAAACCTTGAAGCAGCGGTTTGCAGTAACTTTTCCCTATTATACTGAATACAGTGTTACTTACCAAAGCCCCTGCCGCGTTCTCTACCACGACTCCGGCTTCTTCCCCTTCTGTAGTTGCTGGATTGCGAAACGTTGCTCAAATTGCCCCAACTGTCACTTCTCCCTGAAAATGGTTAGATATTATTGCACACTGTCCGTAAATGGGCAACATCATCTTAGAACGAGTTGCCAACCTTGACAGCCCCAAGAACTACATAACATATTTACATTTTGACGTAAATTCGTCTACATCAAAATACCTGCATTAGTCCCCCAACAACTGAAGGGACTTCTCAGGTACACTTCACTCATTTCACTTGTATTGATCCCACAATATGCAACTCAAGCCCGCTATACCTTAGGCCAGTGAACTATCGCCCCATGAAGTGAAAGATACGGAAATTTGGATGTTAATAATGTGTTTGGATGTTATTGAATTTTAGGAGATATGCATAGAGCACGTGAATCTGTTCTCAACCAAAATATCTATTTGGATTGTTCAGTTGATCATATTCGTGTGCCTCCTGAAATTCAATAATCGCTCTATCACCTGTGAAACGCGCACACTCCAAAGCTTAGTAGAAATTCAAATCATGAACGCAAGCCAATTGAATAATATACCCCAGTGAAAGAATTTGCAACGTTTCATGCGTATCAGAATGCTTCAACCCGTTTATTGGCTACAAAGCCTTTTAGGAGTTCACTCCAGTATCCACATTACTACATCACTACATTCCTAGGTTACTGCGATGGTTTGCGAACCAAAAAAACGCATATGTTGGCACCATAAATCGGGCCATAGATTGAGAATGGATGGACCTACGGACCTGGCTGGGGAAGGGCTCATTTGATTCCTCGTGGAGTGTTCTTCAAAAAGAGTACAAATTTAGGCCGCTTCGACGTTTTTTGAGGATTTTAGGGATTTTACAAAACTTTGACAACCCTTAACGGGCACTTTAAATTAAGTGAGAGAGTTGGCTCAAGAATTGAGGCTTCGTCGGACCAACATGGATTTTTCCTGAAAATTTCAGCATTTTTGCTTCAGCCGTTTGGGAGAAATCGTGCGTACGGACGGAAAAAGTTTTATTGCAGATTCGGATTCTACACCCTTTGAAACGTAAACCATGAAATTTTCAGGGGGTTAGAATTTTTTTTTTTTTTTTCAAGAGCGATTACAATGGTTTATTATTGAATAATAAACCAAAAAATCGTAACACCAACAATAGATAGGTACTTGCTGTTAGTAAGTCATCATTCATTCATAATGAAAACGAATGAATATTTGAATTGAAATCATTGAATATAATGAATTTAAAAAATTTTCATCACGGAGGATGATTTTATGAGGGAATTTTCGAAAACTATCGTATTACGTTTATGATAAATTAAGCTAAAAAGTAAGCACAATCAGATAATAGTTTTTTCTAAGTACCAATACTTTTTTGAATAATCTATTCAACAAAGATTTTTAAGGTTTTATAAAATTCGAATGATTTTATGCACTATCGTTTACGTTTATGATAAATTAAGCTAAAAAGTAAGCACAATCATAATAAGTTTTTCCAAAATACCAATACTTTTTTGACGAAAAACCTTGTTTCAAATAATCTATTCAACAAAGATTTAAGGTTTTTAAAATTTGAATTTTTATTTGCACATTTTAATGAAATTTAAGTATTATTTTCGGTGTGAGTTCGAGCTAGTTCATGGACGGTACACATGTTTTGAGTAGCATTCTGCTAAAAACAATAATTCAACAATTTTTGGGCCTTGCTGGCTTTTGTTTTTCACAATTATTATGCTCAAGAATATCAAATCACACTGGAAATGAGACAAACCAATGACCAGCCAGAAAGCATTCATCTCTCTCACTTCCTGCGTGTACGCTGACGCCCGTTTTACGTACAGTAAAATCATGAGCACATTCATGATTAATGAAAAATCTGAATTTTTTGAAGAATTCCTAAATTTAGGGGAAATGAATAAATGTATTACGCACTGAGGGTACCACCGCCGATAGCGCCACCTCTGCCTCGTCGACCCCCTCGGGTGTTGAAGTTCCTTCTGAAACCTCCTCCTCTAGCGTTGAATCCTCGAGGGCTGTATCCATCGCTTCGCATACCGAAACCGTTTCGTTGAGCCGATGATTTGATCCCTTCAAATGCGTCCTGCTCGTCATTTGAACACAACAAAATCATGTAGCAAGAATACTGGACTAAGATGTGCATTTCTGAAAGATTCGAGACTAACATTTTATGATTGGACAAAATTAAACAGCACCTATAAAACAGACTTGAGAATAACTTAAGATGTTCGTTTTAGAATTATTGTAAATATTCCGGTTATGCGAGGCATACCTCCGAATTGAAGATGCCGTTATGGGCAGACTCACAAGGAATCATTTGCACCTGTCACGAGTGTTACCAAGAATAGTTCTCCCTAAGTTATTGGTACTTTAAACATGTCTAGATTAATCAGCGAGACATCTGATATAATTACGAATTTAGTTCAGGAACAGAAAGACGTTTTGGGTGGTTTTCTGGACTTGAAGACGAGTAAAATTTAACGATTTGCTCCCTGCAGCCTATCCATAGTACAGTATCACTAGTGACAAAAGTTCTTTTAGATTAAAATGTTCAAAATTGAAAAAAAAAAAACTACAACAGGAAAAACTGAGAAACGGTATTCACGTTGCCTTGAATATCTAAACTAAATCTCCACATCGAATTTTGTTCAAAAAGTCCATCTTTTTTTTAAGCCATCTTATATGGTTCAGGAAGCCAAAAGGTGAAATAATAACCCGTATATATAAAGCTTTCACCTACGCTAAAATTTTCCTTGGAATTACAGACAACTCACTAATGATGATCATCCGATATTTCCTCTTTCCTATATTCTAGTTCTAAATGGAACAAACCCAAGTAGATTACAAATTTAGGAACAACCAACTCCACTAGATTTCACCTATTAGATTGATCTATTAGTAATTTAGACGTACCAAGCTTCAGATGTTCTAGCATGACTCATTCGTCAATACTCCAATAGATGAACTAAATATCTCATCAAAACCATCTCATGCATAAGACTTTGTTTTAACCATAATGACGCTGGTGTTGCTTTATGAGAATCGAGTGATATACAGTACCTGCCTTAGATTGAGATTGACAAAAATATGATTACCAACTTCAAATTAAAATAATCACAGTACCTGTTTGTCAGGAGAGTGGGAGATAAGAAGCATTAAGAACATCCGATCAGTAGGCAACCAGACCCGTCCAGAGCAGAGGAGAGTTTCCGGAAATGATTGAAATAGGCACAAATCACCGAAGACTAGTCTTGAGTCGAAGAGATGACAGTTGCATGACGGCGGCAGATCTTGACGACAGATCCTTCGTTGAGATGAATCAGCGAGTACATTTTGAAGATGGACGGCAGTCGAGGGTGGCTCAGTCGGTATGCAGAAGTGGGTAGAATTTCCGAATGATTAATCCATTCTTGTTGTTCGCGATACGAGAAGAAATTTGTCCGGTTCCAGCAGATACAGGTATGCACATGTTTGTCCAAGGATCGAAGTAAAAACAAAGAGGCGGCATCACATTCATTTTGGGATCCTATTGGCTTGAATGACTACAGATGTCACTGCAGAGTAGAAACAGATTCAGTTCAGAAGCCCCGACTCCATATTTTATTCCATTTTGTAAACAGAACACTCCATGTTTGGAATTTCATAAATTAAAATCTTTGGTTAATTTGACCATGTCAGTCTTCATCAGCCAATCCAAATATTACGTGGAATTTATTTTTTTTAAATTAAGTTCGAGTAATAAGTATACTCAAGAATAAGTCATATCACCGATAGGTACCGTAAAAGATTGCACCGAATAGTTGGTAAACGCTGCAGTTTTTGATATAGAACACCACAAAACAAACAACTTCTTTCTGTGGCACATCATGGAAAATCATCAAAAAATGATATGCAGATTTGATCCAAAGAACGAAGACAACTCTACGAAATCTGCGGATTCCACTTTTATTATAATAGGGGCAGTTTGAGGAAGATTATAACCAAATGGTGCCCCAAGTTCTTAACGAAGAAACCTTCAGGAGTGAGGGAGTATACATTGTCCTGATTGTTGGCTATCTGTTCAAGTTCCAGTGATTTCAGGCTTCGGATGTCCATACAGGCTGCTCCCAGGAAAACACATGGATAATGTCATCAAGAATGAAACATCAGCTTCTTTGTTCATCAATGTTGTGTCCCAGACAGCGATCGTCATTCATTCACGAGCAATCCCGCCTTCCTAATATGAGCGCACGCACGAGATGTTTACAATTGCAGGGTGATGTGAATGTGAACCCTCAGCCAGAGGCAATTTCGAATCAGCTTTCCACGATACACGTAACTGAAGGGGGTACCAGTTCATTGCCGTTTCCTGATTGCAGAATTGGATTGTGCGAATCTATACCACTTTGGGTAACCAATGGATTAGAAAAAAATGATCCTCCAAGGAAGGCCAATCACAATTTGTATCTTAATCTTGCTCAAAATAAAGACTTCATTTAATTTGTAAGCAAGAATCTTTATTCGCAATCCATGAATAATGGTTACACATCTAGGTAGGACTGAATCAGAATTTGGACAACTGAAACAAAAATCCATGTTTCAGGGTAACAGCTTCATTGTCCTTGCTTTCCTCTTGGACGGATACCCAATTTACTGTAACTATTCTCCTCTTATTAAATGCTGAACAAAATTCAAAAGTACACACCAGTCTCCTCGCGTCATTCATTCCGTTTCCCACTAGTCTGGTCTGTCTAATGACTTGACGATACCGATTTCTTTTCTCGAGCCCTCCTGCTCATCTCATCTTTAAAGTACGGAAGTACAATTTCATTATATCCATCGTTGGTGGACGTGAAGTCTTTCCAGAAGCTTCAATCGATGGAGTCTTGTTAGGATTCACGAGTTTCCAAGATTGCAACAAGGTCAGTCAACAGCACTGCTTCAACCACCTCGCTTGCCATGAAATGCATGATTGAATCAAGCAATCTTTCCTTACCAAACAACCTGAGAGGCGTTTCATAGACTATGAGGCCATGTCAACCTTGTGGATTCGTAGCTGAATCTTGACGAAAACAGATGGTTTTGCCTTATTGCATTTGCTTAAAATTCTTGCTTTACAACATAGCGTGACTATAACGGGTGACAGCATCGAAGACGACCATTGATCCAGGCTTCTCTCCAATCAAATCTTGAAATTGGTTGCAATCACCACACATGTTCTACTCAACCTAACAAGGCGCTCGCTTCTGTAGTTGAACAGTTGTAAATATGCTGAAAACTTACTGCTCAGCAAGATTTTGCCATTTTTTCGTTTTCAAGCCTCAACTTGTTGAAATGTTGTTCATTTTCTTGCTTTATCTTTTTAATCTGGTCTTCAAGAATGTCTTCTTGGCTTGAGACGGACTCAAGAGATTTTTCTGGCGGTTGAGAGAAATTATATTCCAACTACAATTATAAATCTGATGTTCATCAGCTTAAGCCAAAGTCTGCGACATCGTATGGACTTGCCACAAAACTTGGAATGCTGAGGGTGGATATTTTTTTACGAAGCTTGTAGTCACAAATATGGTCGCAATTTTGCTAAGTTCTTATTTCTTAGTCAGTACTCCATTCGTAGTTCCATATTTCCAAAACTAGAGATTTTTTTTTTTTTTTACTAAGAATTGATTTCAGTGTGCAGCTACTTTCAACGAGTAATGTAAAGCATTCCAGCAAACCATTCTGCAGTTGATCAGGCAAATCCAGATACGTAAGAAAGATATCCACTATGCCAATTAAAACCATGATTGCAAATGTCGAATTCTCAGTGAAATTGGTGGTCCATTCCCGACTACATCAACAGTCGATGATATCTTCAAAATACAAGACGTTCTTGTGAGCCTATCCTTGCGAAGAATGGAAATCTACCTTCGGTTGAACTTGCAACCTCTCGAAGTACGGACTGACTTTCTCTTTGGCAATTATTGTTTAAAATATCATTGTCAGGCTTTGCATTCAACGCCCTTATTTTCATGTAGGTAGACTTTTGGAATCAACGTGTTCATGGCTCTGGCAATAAGGAAATCTTCACATGTGCAATCGAAATTTAAAAAAATGTAGCCCGATTGAATAGCAGTATCGACGACGTCCGGAGCCAATAGTTCTTCCATCATTTGAGAAACTCTCCGACTTTTCTGGTTTCTGATTCGACTTTTTCAAATATGAGGAAAGAACAAGAGGAGAATATTATTGTGTCTTATCCATAAGTAAATATTTGTGTTCCTAGATTGAAGAGAATACCAACCCTCGCAAGTGCAGCGACAACTGTGGGTCTTCTTGACATCTGCAGGGCTAACTTCTTGTTTTTAGCCGTCGACACGCCAGCCAAAGTGTCAACTCTTCCTCCAAGGACGCCACGAACTTGGAAATCCGGTCGCCTCAACTGCGTGAAACTACACAAGCAGGGATGGTTTGTCCTCATAATTCAATTGTCAAAAGTAAATTTGTTTCCAAATTCAATATCAGGGCATTACAATCACGTCCTCATAATAATGAAGACCAAACAGACTGTTGCAAACAACAGTCATAATGGCCCTATAAACAATTAAAAACGGAAACAACATAATATAACTACAGAAAGGGAATCGATGTTTTTTATAATTTTAATTTTTTGTGTGTATAGATGGTTATTGAAGGATTAGGAAGCAAAACACATGTCATCCACAGATATCTCGTGTCCTGTCATATTCCCATGACCTCGACAGCAACTGCTGTGTTTCGGTGACACTTGGAACATTCCACAGCGGTCACCCCATTTGATTACGAACAAAATGTGAACCAATGAAATTTTAGTGAATTAATGGTGACCCAATCAAGTTGGTTCGACAGAACACTGACAAGGAACACCGATAACCGCAATAGAAAATGCGGTTCGGAACTGATAATATGAATTTTGAACTGTTAGCTTGGTCGTTTTGGATGAAGCATACCGATCGTTCAGAGACATATTGCTTGATTCTTGACTACTTTCAGAAGCGTCCCAGCTTTGACAGAAGCGGCCTGAAACAAGCAAAAATGAAATAATTAACTCACGCAAATGAACATGATCAAGCATTGTGATATGAAATTATAAAGAGAACGAATAAAAGAAGCTCCGAGCTTTTGAAATCTGTCTGTTCTGTTGTATAGATAAGTGTGTTGTTTGTGGATGGTAGGGATGAGGCAATATTTCTGTATTCTTGGTTTTTAAGAACTTTCTCAACTGTTCCATTCGGTCTCAAAAAACCCTAATTTAACTTTACTTCCTTGTCCTTGATTGAGTTGAAACGAGTCACCCGTTTTTTGGAGCTTAAGAAGCATGAAGTAGATATTAGGATCCTATCCTGTCTATTGTAAGTTCCGTTTTAACCTTCAGACGCTGTGATAGGCTCTGAGGTCCGGTAAAGTTGAGCTTTTCGTTGAAAAAACTTTTCTGGGGACCTTAGGTTGCAAAAGATTGGAATTTTAATGTAGAATAATTTTTTCTGCATTCCTAATCCTATTTAGCGGACGGGGTGATATTGCCTCACCTCCATGATACCAAAATGTAAAGAGGATCCTAGACAATAATGTGTACAGATATTATATTTATGCAGTAAGGCCGAACTGTGTTAAATGGTGATGGATTATGAAGTTAGCTAGGTTCATCAACTTCCTGTAAAACCTGTGGAAGCAGGGGTGGTTGCTTGGGGTCGTTACATTAAATCGTTGAAGCAATTCCCTGAAGTAACCAATTGATTCCGTGTCCAAACAGTTTACTAACTGAAAATAAATCAATCATTCTCATGGACTTGAATAATAGTCGCATCTTTAATTCTTACACTCCCCGCACCAGAAGCAGGTACCTCATCAAGGCACAAGCATATCATATGTAAATGAACATGAACCGAATACAATGCACAAATCTCCAACATCTCAAATCCAATTTTGCAACGTCCAAATGGTTTGAAGATTTTCCTACAACACCCAGAGGGCAATCCTGAAGCTACAACACTTCGGGATTATGCCCAGATGCAGCACTTTCAAAAACCAGGGGTTGCAGAATGAGGGAGGGGGGAAGTCTCGCAATAGGCAGGGCATGGGAAGGGCCAGAGAATGAGTGGATGTTACCAGGCTTTGCCAACAATTATAAAGAAGTTATGGAATGATCTAGTAGCTCTTTCCAAGGGCTGACAGCTAGAGGATACCCTTGAAGCAAGAAAACTTCGGATTGGTGCCCAAACGTAGCAGTTCCAAGAATTGGGAACTATCCATTTCCATCTCAAAGGAGTGTCTCTTTCAAGCTTGATCCTACCCTAGACACTAGACGTTCAGTGTATACCGATTCCTATACAACAAACATCCATTTTAACCATAGTCGGATATATTCAAGATGTGCAGGGGGGTATGTGTACGTCTGGTTCTGGCTAAGCAACAGAACTCGAGATTCTGTCTGTCTGCACTTTGAAATTAGACTTCAATCATCTAGAAATGGTCTCACGCATGCCTGAAACAGTACTTCCGATAATTGTTGCAAGAAAAGCAGTCAAGGCAGGGGTACTATTGGGGAACAACTGGAGGGTCTTGAAGAATAGTATTCCCATTGCTCTCCCTTCTTGATTCTGGAGGATGCCCACTCGAAGCTGACAGATTGACTCACAGGATACAGAGAGGAGAAGCGTACTTTTGATCAGATATCACCAAACTTCAAGACTTACACACATTGGAGAGAAGTTAACCCAGTTGAGAGGGTTGCTAATTTTTTCAGAGATACCTACTAAGATTCCTCTGTGGCTCAATTGCTATTCAGATTGAGAACTGAAGGGGTCAGCTTAAATGTCAAACACTACAGTTCAGTCGATAAAGAAGATTGTTCCTATTGCAGTTTGAGAGCTCGTGGAGATGTGCATAAGTTTTTGTGCATCAGTCCTCCACTTTGAAAATTCCCGAATCCAGGCTTTTGGTCTATCGACACTTATGCAAGATTTCGCTTACACATTCTGTTCGGTGGTATGGAATGGTTTGCTTCAATTTGGTTCTATCAGCTGGCTTGAAGTAACAGGTGATTTCTTGTTAATCAGCTCCATTTTGGAACCCAGACTGGATGATTGTACGTCATTTCAATTTTGCAGTTCTTAGCTTTTTACTGGAGAGTAAAATGCTCTCTACTCCTCTGATAAGAACTAGAGAAATCGAGTGCAGGTGGACGATTTCTTGCAATCACGCTACATTAATTTGTGATTTTAGTGATTCAAGTAGCCACAATGCACAGACTTGTGATTTGTGTAGCAGTCAAAAGAGGTGGAAAATTCTGATCACTTGATCGGAAGATGGGCTTGCGTTACATATGATTGCGGTACTTGGGTGTTGGGTTGGGAGGTGGGCTGAATCACAGAATAGGTAACGCACAGCTCTTATCAGGATCATTTGAACATGTATCGATGTGTACTTTCATCGATATATGATATCAATATATCGATACCAGTGATATATTTGTGGCGTAGTGCACAGTGTTAACACATTCTGATCTATTTATCCAACCGATCTATACTTTACTAGAAGGATTGATGTAGGATATTTTTGTATTTTTCAGATGCGAGTGTGGAACGTGGAAAGTGTGGACCTATATCGATAGGAGACGTCAGGTTTTTCAATATGGCGACGGTCTGATAAGAGGTGCGTTACCTATTCTGTGATTCTACCTAGGAGGTGTATTTGGCGCTAATAGGGTCTGATAATCAGAATTTGTTGAGGTTCTGCTCTGTTGCATGGCAACTACGGCTCAAAGCCATAAATGACTATGGTTTTAATAGTTGAGGCTGATTTAATAACCATTGGACATTTGGCATCCTTCAGATGCCGAACGTTTTATTCGTAATATGTAAGCATTATTGCTATAACTAATTTGTAAAATGTACAAGATTTTGTTATGTGCATGTGTTTTCATTATTTGTTATTTGGCGGTAATTATTTCAACCTTGACGAAGAGTTTTGTAGTTTGTTCAACCATTAAGGAGTAAGACATACTCTTCATCAGACAGTTCATCTACGGCTATGATTACGCATGTATGTAATTATTACTTATGTTGAAACTATTTCTCATTACAAAAGCATGTTTTAATTCTTTCACTACAGTAGTCATGTTGTCAGAATAGATGACTCTCGATTCACAAATGTCACTAGATGAATACTAAGTTCATTCATCTTGTCTCCTTGAGAGTTAGCTCCCTAGGGGCAAAAGATGAAACCAAGAACTCACTGGGGATTATTTCAAGAATCATGTTACCTACATAGTTAGTCTGTAAAACGATCTAGTGTGTTCTAGTGGTTAGAGAACACTCTTTCTGAAGGCCCCTATTTCCATATTGTCCGGCCAAGTTTGTGGACTGTCAGCAATCCGCCGGGTGAGGGTAGGTACAAGCGTACAAAAAATCATTGATTTTAAAAACCTTGATACACAAGAACCCTCAATATAACCTGTTCTAGTTTATAATAGATGAATGCACAATTAGCAATAAAGCGGTAGGTACTTGGGATATTAGTTTTGAAGACTGAAATCGCGTCATCTCGCTGACCTCATCGGCTTGAAACTTACTACCTACGAGGGGGAACTCCATAAATAGAAATGAGTAAAGATAAAGGAATACTCACTTAGAATTTAAGCCCAGATTGAAGTTCTGATTGTTGAAACGCCTTCAAGAACGATCTTAAACGTGAATGGGACACGGAAAACTGTTGGAAACGGGAAGAAAATTCTTCCGACCAAGCGAAAAGCTTCTCACAAACCAATGGAAAATCAAAATGGCTGCCTCGCGCAATCGATTATTTACATATTTGGGTGAATGATCCATATGTGAATTTAACAACTAAGTACGATGACTGGAGGTGTAAATAATACTATTTTTAATGATTTGTAAGAAGCGAAAAGTCTTAAATTACCAACGTGTCTAGTGTACAAAAAATGATGGAACAAGATGCATAAGAAGGCGAGGAAACAAGGATATTCGCTGTATAGATTTTTGATCCTTCCCGAACGCGGTCATGGACCTAACCACAGAATGTAAAGTAGAGGTGTCCTATTTAAAAAAGAGACAATGCTTGGAAGCATGCTATATTGCGACTTTCGCGCTCAGGTGATCACTTACAAAAGTTTTCGTTGACAGTTCAACGTTGTTTATCACAAAATAAATTTGCAGTATCTATTTAACCTTCAAGCGTTCGTCAAGTGACCGCCTTTCTTGAATTTCGAAAATACGAGCTCACCAAGATTTTTGGGGATGATGTATTCTCTAGTTACACTTCCGACTGTATATTCATCCCCTGAGGTCAGTGTCTCGCCTCTTTGATTACGCTCAGTACAGTTCCAAAGTTGATAGTATCGAGTCAGGTGGTCAGGAGACAGCCGTGTGACTCCTGACGGAATACTTTCATTGACATCATAAAATGTAGGTAAGTAAATTATAATTTCGTTAATACTGTATAACTAAAATCAATTTCATTTAAAAAAAAAACAAACGCTTGTAATAAGTGGGTACCTATCTAGTAAATGACGATTTTTTTGCACAGTTTTGCAACTTAATTTGCCTATCTTGCCTCTCTCGCCCTCTTCTTCTTTCACCCCAAAAAACGGATAATCCTTTTCCATTTTTCGCTCAGTTGCTTGAGAACGAGGATAGCAAGATAGATTGAACAACCCTCCAAGAGTGGAATGATACTTATTTTGAATGATGTGATTTTTCTGTATTTCGTAATTTTGGAACTACTAGCTGATGTTTTTTCTAGTTTTCATCTAGTTAGATTGAAAAAAATGACATTTTTACAACAAAAAATTTGAAAGAATTATAGTCCAAATGGCCTTTTTGATACATCGCGCTATTGTGAGTTACCTGTTCACGTAACATTCATACATGTGTTCAAAACCTAAGTGTTAGCAATTCTATACCTTATTATGTAGTTCAATTGATATAAATAATTTAGTTTCTCAACAAAGTAAAAAGTTGAACAAAAGTAATCATTTTCCAAGTGGCCTTTTGTAGCCAATTGCGTTTTTTTCGGAAGCAAGAGTTTATTTTTAGTCATCAACGACAATGTTATTTTTGAATAGTAAAGAATTTTTTGATGAAAAATGTGTTTTTTGAATTGTACTCTAGTTCTTTTGTATTTACTGCAATGGAAAGTAGAGAAACCAGCAAGATAATCATTGAAAAAGCAAGGGTGGTCAACAGATAGCTGCGCGACCGCTGGTGTGACTCATGTTGGAGCGAACGCATGAAGGTTAATTATTGACTAAGTTGTAAAAGTTTTCAGAAACTAGAATGTGATAAAGTTCGTTCTACTAAATCTCAAGCTCGTACATTGTTTAGAATAACCAAATGTACGAGTATGTATGGACAATCTGATCAATAGGCTAATAATTAAGGAGGATTTCCAAAAGAATCTTATTGTGGAGACAACTTTCTTTGTTTGGGTGCCTGGCAATAGTGAGCTGGTATTTGGAAGAAAAAGGAACACAAAGATTTCCAACAAATTACATTAATATTATTGGACGACCATGAATTGGCCCCCCAAGAAAGAGCGTAGCAGCCCAAGAATCAAGTAGAATATCCAACAAGATTTTACAGGCGTCCTCCAGTGATGATAACTGATGAAGCAAGAAGGGACTTATTCACTCTCCTTCATACCACATGCAGCGCAAAGTTAGTCATTTGAAGAACCCGATTTTAGGTAATCACACTTGTTAAAACACAAAGCTCTTTGAAATACCAACCAATTAATACCAAGTAGGCATATGATGCGCATTTTTTGCTGAAAGTACGACAAAAATTTGATTCAGAACTCATGACTACTGACTAACTGTCTGTTAATGTAGTACATAATTTGTGTAAGTGGTCACTCTTAACGGTATTTGCATCAATAAATATTTTAGTAAATAAATATTATTAATTATTAATTAAATGATTATCGATAATGTTTTGCTATAAACAAAATCTGTATAGAGCCAGTACCTGAGTTACTATTAGAAGTAAGCTCATTGCCAATCCTATGGGAGTACTCCAACTAACCACCATTCATTATCAATAATATATTATTATTAAAATCAAAAGCATCATTGTGTGTCATTACTATTTTTTGACTTTTCACAGGGATACGCATGACATATTCAAAATGTTGGATTGAAAAAAAAAATCATTGTTGAATAGTTAAGGGAGATCCTGGGGAATATGTTGGAATGTACAGAACCCTTGAAAAGTGTTAAGCAACTGACGTAATGATTTTGAAAATCCTTATTTGGCCCGTAGCTATTTGGTTTTTCTCGTATTACAATTTCTTTCTATTTCATTAGGGGTGGTGCACTGTATTCTGAGCACTGTATTTAAGTGAGCCACGGACAACAACTAGCGCTTTGCTGAATCTTACCACCCTATGCTGAATGAAGGATCCCCACTGGGTTAAGGGCTACTTTACTCTGTGGCTGGGCTCCCATGGCTATCCATGTCCTGCCTAGCTGGGAGCCCTTCCATGTCTTCCAAGGTTGGCCGTTACTCGTTACCAGAGCTGTGATGTTTTAGGTTGCCCGCTTTTGATTTCCCCCTCAACTGTTTTTTGTTTACTTGTAATACCCATCAGTATTCTGTTTTCCTACGAATCTGCTCGTTTCCATCATCAAACTGCGTCCGTCACCTATCAACAGCTGCATCAATATGCCGCCTATATTGTAGTCTGCTTCTTTGAAAGACGTGTGTTTTAGTTTTACGGAAAGAAGTCGCCTATCTATTTACTGGACATGTTTCATTTCACATAAACATCCTCTGTTGTTACTCGCTAATAGGAAAGGTCTTCCAAGGATATTGATACACAGCAATGGATTTGTTCGACATTATCGGTAAGTTCCAGTTGAACAATTTGAGTCAAGAATGGGTCGAGGCGCAGTGGCGCCAAGATTTCTCCTCAGACAAGGAGTTACCGACTGATTACGCGTATGCTCTGGAAGACGAGGATTATGCTGAACTACTGAACGTATTGTGTGACAGTTTGAAGGAATGGTCAACGTCCGGAGATTCAACTTTGAACGAGTCCTTAGACACTACGAACACCATAAACTCATCCGCCAGACCCGACAGAAGGTCATGGCAAACTTTATTAAACTCCGACGTTAATCATAAAGCTTTGGTAGCTGTTGTCAGCTCGTTTTTAAAAGCCGATGTCAAAGAATTGACGGATGACGTGTCCCGTCGGTTGGCATTGGCAGCTTCCCGCGCCTATTTCACTCTTTTATCCATTAGAGGTTCCCAAATATTCAACGTTTTCAACTCTATTCTATTCGCTCAGGCTATTGAATCGCTTAAAGTCCTCAATTTGTTGGGTGACAATCAGGAGAAACCAAAGCCGAAAGCGAAAGGGCGTAAAAAGAAGAATTCCCAGGATTGTACTCTAGATGAAGAACCTCCGGAAATCGACGATACTGACATGGTACATATTAGTAGTACTGAGAAGGCAGAATTGATAAGGAATTTAATTTCAGTGTTGAGCGATTTGGAGTATTGTTTGTCCGTACTTTCTTTGAAAGGTGAGGAAGATGCTTTGACAAGCACTATCACCGCTCTGGTCTCTATTGCTAGGTTGGAAAAAACGACCGCAAACTTCGTGCAACGTTGTCCGAAAAGTGCTAGTGTCACTTATTTGTCACATAAAGCGTACAAGACGATGATGTCTTTGTGCCATCAGAGGCAGGGTAGCGTGGCGAATGTCGCTCGCATCATATGCCGCACGATGCTCCAATATTTAGTGATGAGCGCGCAAGAAATGCATACCAATGACAAAACGAAAAACATGATTCGAGCTCATATGATTTTGTTCTTGAAGATGATGGTCGAGGAACATGGTGCGCCGACGTATGATGGAGCTTACGCTTTGGTTCAACAATTATGTATTAGGACGCCTGATAAGTCAGACATAAGAGGTAGATGCGTCCAGCAAATTTTGACGCTTTTGAGTTATTTCCCGTTGGATCTGTACACCAAATGCTCCTTGTGGATATGTAGCTTTGTGTATTCGGATGCTGTCAAAAATCGAGTGATGGGTATGGAAATTTTAACGAAGCTTTTGAACGCAGATGAGAAGAGTGGTGAAGAGACAATACTACCAACCAGAGTAGCTGCAGGTAGCCCACAACCCTCGTCATCCAAGGAACGATCTTCTAGCCCAACATCATCTTCAGAAGGTGAAGATGAAGCGGTGCCGCGCCCAGATCCTGAAATAATTGAAAATGGTAGATCTACCACGCTGTTCGTCAGTCACAAGTTCTACCTGACTGTGCTGTTGTCACGCATGCTCGATCAATCTCCCACTGTTCGCGCCAAATGTCTTTCAGCCCTTGCTTCACTCATCTTGCTGAAACACCAGGTAAGTTGCTTTCTACTGTTGAAGACAGTGTAAACATTGCTAATTTGGTCCTTGTTGTATTTGATTCCATAATCCTTGCTGGTGTACCTTACATGAGCTGCCCTCTGAATCGGTAAGGGCCTGAAACTCAGTGGCTGCAAACAGATCACCAGGGGATATTGCAGAGGTGACAGAAGCGATGCTTTTCTCACCCAAACAAAAATTTCAACCTCTCTATTTCTCTTTGCCCAACTCCATTCAAAACTGCGTAAACACAAAATCGCATTAAATTAAAAATATAAGAGATGCCAACACTTGCCTACCACCAGCCACATGCTCTCCCAATAATATGCCATATACACTTGATGCAGTGGATACTCTAGAAGCTTGGGGTTTTCCTCAATCAGTACCAATGCGTTCTCAAATTCCTCTTTTATGAAATAGCGACTAGGAATTTCGCTTAATCTACCAAATTTACCTACCATTACTACGGCATAATCTACCATTACTATCAAATTGTATTACCTAAACACCCTACAATACCTACCTATTTTCATCGATTCATTGCTTGCTGACATTTAAAACTGATTTGTTCATCTGTTTAGGTAATGCAAGACATCATGAACTCTCTTTTTATTTCGCCTTACTCTCATCTGGTGGGGCCCATCAATGAGGTTTTTGAAGAAGAGAGAGCATATTTCGACTTTCGGCTGTTTTTTCTGAGAAAGACTAAAGAACCGCCGACCAGAAATCCGCTGCCTGGTGGAACCAGGATCGTTGACCGAGTACAGCACCTCACGAAGGACCAGAAAGTATTTGTCCGTAAAGCTGCTCTCAACGTCTTGTGCAACGTATGTCGATTGAATCAGCAATGGATCACACCAGAAAGGATTGACGTGAGTTTCCAGTTTTCTAGCGATCTAAATAGTCCATACTTAGTGTACTTTTGCCTGGAACATGGAATTACTGTTTCACTGGCCATTGTGCAGACGTATAATCTAAGCAAGTGAGCAAGGTTTTTGAAAGCCTGTGATTATTTTGAAAAAGGACTTGACACTTTCCAACTAACTCAACTCAATCTCTTTGTTATCATAGATTATGGTCCAGAGCTGTTTGGACTTCTCCGTCATTGTTCGAAAGCTGATGATCCAGTGTATGACTGACCTTCTTCTCGATTATCCAGCGAATGACTTAATTGTCAAAGCTTGGGTACAGGGAGTCTTCCCGTTGGTCGCAGACAACGAGTTGAAATGTCAGGAAAAAGCTATTGAAGTGAGTATTCATTTGTCGTAGATCTTAGTATCATAGATTATGTGATGTACCTTCAACTTGCGATGGTATCCTACAACTAATCAAGGTGCGGGTAGTTTTACAACAATTAACTGTACAGAACACATCATAAATGAACGCTGGCTGTTTCACTATGTCTAAGGGAGTCTAGAAGAACCAGGTGTGCTTGGGGTTAGAGGCTGTCGACTACATGCTGATCTGTACAATCGCGAGATTTGAAAAAATGAATAAATTTGTGGAAGACCCCCACAGTTTCAACATAAATTCATTCTTAGAAAGGGTTCATGCATTTTGGAGGCAGTCGGAGGAACGTTTGTCCTCATCGTATTTTAGCCCTATCAACAAATTATAATTCCCTCTGGGGATGAATTCTATTTGAATTCCAACCTTGGTATCCAGACTTAAGAGATTGCTTGATCAGATTCGGCTCTCTGGCAATACATATTCTAAATTGAGCATACCTGGCTTTAAAGTAAAATTTGATAACCTAGTGGACTGCCCGTTGTGCAACGTTTCTGAATCAGACACAATCCTTAATTTTCTTTACGTGCCCGTGACCAGACACTATCCCATGCTCCGTGGTGAGCGTCTTTCCTTTTTTTCATGTAATGAATTGTCTCATTATGAACTCTCTTCTCTGTTGTACCTTAAAGATACATTCACATGTTAAAAGTGTCTTGCTTTATAAATAATTGTATAAGAACAAGAGTTTTATGTTTGAACGATGGTTTCCTCAATCAATTGACTTATTTACTTGTATTTATTATTTCATCATTATTTGTTTTTTGCAGCAATTTATCATTGTACATCAATTGCCAACCTTGTAACGCCGTAAGGCTTTTACAAATAAACAATTTCATTCATTTGCACTCATTCAATAAATTTTTGGATATTAAGATCCATTAAAGTTTGTATAATGCTTTGGAAAAGCAGAAAAATTGGTTTGTTCAGAGATTGAGCTTACCTAGATCTGCTGTGGGCCCCAACAATTCCAAATTAGAGTAACAAATCATTGAAACCTTATGAAATTTATGGTTTTTCTGTCCCCAACTAAACCAATTTTTTGATGTCAGTGTTCGAGAATCCTTACCAAAAGCTCCAAGCTTTCTGTTGGTTCTAGGGATGGCCATCGAAACATAATATATCGATATATCGATGTTCGATAGTATCGGCGTTAAAATATCGATGCCGATATATATCGAGGTTAATCATCGATAGTACACTACCATAACATATCGATAGTTTTGGAAAAATATCGGTTAAAAAGTTGAATACAATGAATGTATTTAATGCACTTGATAAACCAGATGCCACAATTGAGTTTGCAGGAGTTCAAATTTGGTTAAAAAAGAAAAGTTAATTAATACTTATCAATAAATTAGAAATAGCCTTTCTGATTTAAGATAATATATGTTTAAATTTCAACTATGTTCAGTTCGAAGTATTATTATTTTTAATTTTGTTTTACCAATAGTTTTGTAACAAATTATATTGTTTGATAAGCTCCAAGTTCTCTTAGGGGGTTGTAGCATTATGTCCTTCCTTAAATGGTGTAAATACCTATTTTTTCTTCTTCTATTTTTATCGTCTTGGACCAAGACTAGTCGGACTCTTGCAGCCAAAACCACTACTTGATATCCTATGGAAATTATCCATGGATAGATCGATATTCCAGTCATACGAACTCATTTTTGTGTGTATAATATTTTTCAAGCTCGTGTAAAGTGAAAAAAATGGAACTAAAGATCGATATTATTTTATGAGTCATCATAATATGTGATATTATCAGATGAAGCTGATTTATCAGTTGAAAAAAAATATCGGCTGAAATATCGGTAATTAACATATCTGATACTACAGAAATTGCATCTTCGATAGAAAAATATCGATATATCGGAGGAAAATATCCATATTTCGATACTATCGACTATCGATGGCCATCCCTAGTTGCTTCTAGTTAGACCGATTTTTAAATTGTGGTGAAAGTTTCTGTTTTACAACAAATATCGATCATGGATTTTCAGGCTGCGGGCACTGTAGTTCTAAACAACTTGGTCGCCCACAACTTAATTGGCAACAACTTGCACTACATACCCTGGAGGGTCATCAAACTGCTCACTGTCTACGAAATGCGGAAAGTTTTTAGATTCGTCTGTCGACACTGGATCACTAACAAAAGGATCGGGTGAGTCAGCTGATTATAAAAGCAAACCATTCCATTTCGGTTCAACTAGTATTTTCAATTTATTTTGTCCGTTCTATACCAACAACTAACCTTTTTCCTCAGAACAAGAGAAATGGAAATTCTATCGAGTCACATTGGCACGGAAAACGATCTTGGTGCCTGGTACTTCATCGCGTGCATCAGCGAGTTCACGGATTTCCATAAACCAGCCATGATAGTTGAATATTACCTTGAAAACGTCTTCGAACAATCTAATGTAAGTGTTTTGACATAAGTTGTTTATCCAATTGAAGAGTATCATTATGTCCATGATTTGCTGATTCACACTGATGCTCTCAGGTTCGAGAATACTGCAGTCAGTTGGTTATTGAAGCTATGTTACTTAATACGAGGAATCTCAAGCCTGCTATTCTGGATGATCTGGTTAAGAATAAACTGTTGCCGGCCTTGGAGAATTTCGTTCTCCCTCTAAGCTCTATATCTCCAATCATGGATATCTGCTGTCAATACGACGAAGAGGCCTTCGCTGAAGTGGCGAAAAATATCATTACTGTACGTTCCCCACTAAATATCTTTTAAATCCGATGCACCTGTCATTTACATGCAGCTCTTCAACGAATTGGAATTTTCTTTACAGAAATGTGAAACGTTCTTGAAGAAAAATATTGGTCCCAACAGTCCCACTATACTGTCAAGGGAAGATGCTCTCACTCTACACATTTTCACCCTTGGCGACGCAACTTCAGTCTGCCCTGGACATCTTCCTCAAGAATGTGTTCAACTTCTGTGCAACTTGATTGATGATTTCTTTGACTCAGGTTCGTTCAAAATCTACTGTTGTTTGTCTGATTCAATCTTTAAATAGTTCTCATAAAATATTGGTATATTGTGTAAAAGGCATTTGCCCACTCAAAGCTTTTCAAACACTTTCTTTGAACGTAGGTAGTAAGGAAATCTTTAAGGTCCTATGGTGGAAATTGGATCCTGTAAGATACCTAGAAGGGACGGCTCTTCGGGTTATGTAGAATTCAAACCTACTAACACCTCTCCTTCCTTTCCCACGTTGGTACTCAGCCTGTAGCTGTTTAACACATTACTTCAGGCTAAGCCCTTGGGATGTATTTAGCCCTCTCGATCCATATATAGCCTCCTCTGTCTCTCCCTTTTTTGGGTGGTCTTCCTCTGCAGGATGTCATCGACATAGACAGCTACAGAGGTCCAATGCTCCTCTCTTTCAAGCATTTTGGCAACTATATCCAAATGGCATTTCCAGGTCATCCTGCAGCCATCTTCTTTGTGTTTCCCACTGCTTACACTCAAAGAATGTATGAAACACATCATCATCTCCTCCATCACTGTTTGGACAAGTTGGATCGTCTACTTTCCCCTTATCTGTGAAGGTAGGAGTAAAATTGTCCGTGTCCTGAGAGGAAATGTGTTAAGTTGATGTTCATCTCTCCATGCTTTCTCTCTAACCACTTTTTTTTCGGTGGCAGGTGAGGAAATCTTTGAGATCCTTAGGTGGAAATCGGATCTCCTGAGATACCCAAAAGGGACCGCACTTTGGGTTATGTGGGATTCAAACCCACTAAAACCTCACCTTCCATTTCCCACGACGAAACTCAGCCTGGAACTGTTCGACACATTACTTCAGGCTGGTTCTAGGGAGGGATTTGTTACTCCTCTCGGTCCATGTTCTCCCTGCTCTGCCTCTCCCTTTCCTTCACAGCCTTCATTTTCAGGATCTTTTCAGAAAAGGATGCCACGGCGGTCCAGTTCTGATCACGCTCAAGCATTTTACTTAAAATATGTTCTGGTGTCATGTCCTGAAGTGATAGCTCCAGTGCCTGCTGAAGCCAACTTCTGTTGGCAGCCCAGTATTCACGTTTGAAGAAAGTATGGAACACATCATCATCATCCTCTTCCTTGCAATATGGGCATGCTGGGTCATCCACTTTCCCCATCCTATGCAAGTAGGCGTAGAAGAGTCCATACCACTAACCTAACCACTTTTGGACATATCAAGAGTGCTGTCCACCTCCCACTTTGCTCGTCGATCCTCATCTCTTGTCATCTTGCCATGGTGTGTTCCCTCTGCTTTGGCAATGCAAGTTCTTTCTCCTTCTTTCCGTCTGTCAAATACTCGTTTTCGTTCTGTAGGCAAAAGTTGAATTGGAATGCAGCCAGTGATTACTAGTATGGCTGGCTCTGAAACTATTCAGTAGGCACATGCAATATTCACCGCTTCTCTTCGTTGGACTACAATTCTTTTGCGGTTATAGGCTATGCTTAAGCCGTCTGCCCTCACCTCCGCGCCATAGAAGAGAATAGATTGGACAACGCTCATGTTTTGCATAAGGAGGCTGAGAGCTGTTATCTGGGCTGCCTTGTCCATTGCTTTTTAATTTGTTCCCAGAATGAAATTTTGGTATCTAATGTAACTCCTAGATATGTAACTGTTTGTTTGATTGTGACCTCTGTGCCCTCGATTTGCGCTGGGATAATAGTGAGGATTCTCTTTCTGGTAAAAACAACTACTTCCGTTCTTACTTGAAGCTTTGGAAGTATTAATATTGTTTTGCCTAAAAGCTACCACCTGTACCTCCATCCAGATCACTGCAAGATCGTGACATCTTGAAAATCAACAATGGAAAACTGATAGCAGATACTACGACCATGGCAAGGACTCCGTTTATTAACCATAGACCAGTGATCTGCAAAGGAAGGCTATGTAGTACATAAATAATAAACCTTGTGACGGATATGAGCAGTTCTCACTCTCGCTTCTTGAAATTGCTGTATACCCGGAGCTTTCCAGCTTCCAGGGTGTACTCCTGGTGTTGCAGACTAACCGCCTAGCCCTTCAGAAGGGGTTATTAGACCATTCCATCAACTTTGTGGAATAACTTGTGACGTTTTTACGTCAGAGACGTATGTAGCACCCTCTGGCTGCAAATTATGTGACCTGCTGTTCACATATTGACAGGCGATGGCTGAATTGGCGGATCTCTCACTAACCATTGGATACCCCAATAATACACCTTTTTAAAAAGCTCATTCTACAGGAAAAAACCACTTAGCACGTCCAACTTCAATTGATTTTTGGAATTGTTTAATATTCTGTAATTTTTTGCCTCAGGAAAAAGTAAATGGAATGGAAAAGTTGGGACCACGTGTAAAGCTGTCACTGTTACCACTCTCGGCAAGTTTTGCCTGCAAGATCAACTTTTAGCGAAGAAACTCGTTCCAGTCCTTGGCACACTGCTGGATTCGGTTACTCCAACCGAAGTTAAATTGAATACTCTAATCACGATGGCCGATCTGTGTGTTAGGTAAGTTAGTGTAGGTCATGATCTTTGTGTCTTTTAAATTATAGACTGATAAGTTTCCATGAGGGTTCGAATATCGAGTTTATAGTTAACTTTGTTCTGCCTTTTAAACGGCAGGGGGGATATTTTAAAACTTGAAAGGTTGAGGAAAGAATGTATATCTTGAGATTCATCAGAGCTCTTTTGACACTCACTTCTGTGACAATCACAGTGAGAGTGTCGTAATTAAAGTTCTCATTCCTGTATAACATAGTTCTGCACAGAACACTTTTTTTTTGTTCCTTGAGACATTTTGAGTGATACCGAAATTTTCGAAGGTGCTGAAACCAAATCTGAAATACAAATTTCTCTAGCATTTTTTCGGATGAAGGGGCGAAACAAATAGTGGATCAGTGCAGTGTGACAGTAAGATGGATTCCTTACCATTCATCAGGGAGTGCAGAAAATATGTTTTGGGAGACATACTGCACCCCAAGCCCTTGTGCACTCTCAACAGATCAGCAATGAAGCTTTCATATAAATTGTACAAAGAACTTCTTCACAACCACCTTTAGTGTTTAATTTGTTCTTAAAAGCAGCATCGGCTAAGCATTTGCTGGAGCCAGTGCCTCGGCTATTATAACATATCAATTAGGTGCTTCTGGATGTTGCTTGCATCACCACTAGATCAGGGATGATCAGGTTTTCATTAACTGAAAACCACATTTTTGGAGTTGGCACCTTGCTGCTCATGGGCGCCCGCAGGGAGGGGCTGGGGGGGGCCCATTGCCCCCCCCCCCCCCCCCTGAGAATCAGGATAGTATGCATAAATTTTTGTCAGGTTTTAGTGTTATGAAAAATTCAGTATCTCACTATATGTTCAAGTCATAATATTTTACTTCCATTCAGATCATGTCACACCTAAGTTCATTTTGAAGCAAATACATATTACTTTAAAACATTTTTGACTTTTACTTTTTTACCGCAAAGTTTCAGACCCCCTGAAGGGCTTGCCCCCTCCCCCCCCCTGGGAAAATATTCTGCGGGATCCCATGTTGCTGCTGCAGGGTCTTCAATCGTTTCAGAGCTGTAACAATTCTTTACATATTTTTTTGAGGACTGGATACTAGTCTTATGATTTTGGTTGTTTTCAGATTTACCTCTATCGTCGAGTCATATTTAGGTGACATGTGCGTCTGCTTAAAAGACCCTGATAAACGTGTCAGGCGAACCACACTGGACCTCATGATTCGTCTGATTCAGGTAGAAAAAACACCTTTCTTCCTAAAAATTAAAAAAAAATCTCCATTAATGTAACGTCTTTAGCTAATTCACTCACGTCGTTTCCCTTTCATTTGAAACTAATATTTCCCTTTGCAGGAGGATTACATTAAACTGAAATGCCCGTACTTTTACTACGTTCTGCACATGCTGCAAGACCCAGAACCTCGAATCCGCTCTACAACGAAGGCCTTCATAATCAATACCGTTTTGAAAAAGAATCCCAAAATCATGGTCCAAGAGTTCGTTCAAGCGTTGTATTTCCTGAATGACTACGAAGCTTCTGTAAGTGCAGCTAACGATTACTCTGCTCAATTTCATCAATTGACAAATTTACTTCTCAGTAATTGTTATTACTGGCCTCATATTACTGCTGTTCTTCTGGAAAGTACTGTGTACAGATTACAATTAGCGTGGATTTATTCGTTATTATTATTATTTTATTTTGCAGGACGCAGTTGGCTTAGCATTCACAAAGGTGTCTATGAATCCGAACGAGAAAAAAGCGTTTATGATTTCTGGTGATGGGAACAGAGTCCAGCGCCGCAACCTGCTTTGTTTCATGGTGGAGAATATGACTGATGATCACAAGTTCAAGACGTTGAATTCTATCTGCAATGAAATATTTGGTTAGTATATCTATTGACCATCTCTAGGCTATCACTTGAAACAGTTACCGGATATGCCTTTCTCTGAAATTATTTTCCCAGCTCAGCTGTTCGTAATTTAGTCTGATTATCAAAATTGGATGGTACAATTACGGTAGCAACAGTAAGCAGTTACTGCTTTGTACTGCAGTTGTGTTCATTCAACAAGGATTCTCATGTAGGGAAATGAAAAACGCTGTTACTCTTATGATTGTTTATTGAAGGGTTTCAACATTATCAAGTTTGGTAGATTTAAGCGGTCTGTTTCGGGGTAGCGGTAAAATTGAGAGGAAGTAGGATCAAAACTTCAATGCATCATCCCTTAAGAGCAAGAATTTCTCTACTCTTTTCACAAACCCTGACTGCCCTGCATCTTCACTTCCTCATTCACTGAGATAAACACTTGACTTCTTCCAGCTAGCAACTGCTTAATTCATAGTGTCTTAATGCCTACCTCGAAATGGCTGATATTTGATTCTGGGGAAACTACGTTCAGGGAAAACTCCCTCAGTCGAACAGTCTTGTTATCTTAGTGGATTTTCTCTGGGCTTCTTTCAGAGAAAGGCATGAGTTCGAATCCTGTCAAGGTATCATAATTTCTCAACTCTTTCAACCACCTCATGTATCACTTACATGTTTACTATAATTTCAGTTGTCATAACTTACTCGAAAAATGGGATAACTGAAGAGTTTTAGATCCATGAAAATTCCCGTTTAGATAGGAGTATCACATGTTTGTTGGTTGAGAAATCTATTAATTCAATAAAATAATTTCTAGTGATTCAATACAGTGTCTTGCAATAACTTTGACGATGAGGGTTGTAAACAGTATTTCATTATACCCAGATCAGAATTGGATATATTGATTGTTGTCTCTTTCTTATAAATACTTAGCCAATTTTTCCCATGTGAAAATATCACCTGGATAGATAATTGCAGCACCTATTCGATTAATAATGTCCCCAAGAACGTCGGATTTGACAATGGATATTTTTAGTTTCAATTACTTCACTTCTGTAGTATCTGCCGAATTCCTAACTTTTGCGTAGGGAACAGGTTGAGTGTACATCCATGTTGAGGCTCTGCTCGTAGTACCCTTAAAGCATGTTTGCTGCAATCCACATTTTTTTCGGTTTTAATTAAGATAAGCTGCAGACAACCAGAGCTTCTTCCATCCCCAGCAAAGGGAACTGGAGTGCAGAAGTTTTGTTGAGAATACGGATCGCCCTCTGAGTGCAGTTGAAGCGTCTTGATCTATATTTTGGTGACCATTTTTTGCTTTGAGGGTGCTCCAAGAGTGTTGGGAGCAATAATGTGGAGGGGGCTTCACTATCCCTGCTATGTCATTTAGGTAAACTATGCTAAAAATCCAGCCAAATTAGCTTTTGCTATTTTGATTTTTCAGACGGCGTTTGTGAAGAAAAAATACCAGTGGACAACAAAGGCCTGCCGCTAGTCTCCGACGCAATTTTCATCATTGGCTGCGAGGAACTTCGTATGAACACCACAAAGAACAAAGCAGAAGAGGACGAAGACGAAGCTGGTTCTGTTGATAAAGTGGACAGCGGCGTTATGGAATTTGTGGACGTACTTCTGAAACGACTCTACCAGGAGAACGTGATGCCTAGTATAATCAAACTGAAGAGGAAGTTGCAGGAGATGAAATCCAGCCTCTTGAGGGAATTGATGATTTCATTGAGATCCATGATGAGGGAATTCAAAGACTGGGTAATTATTTCTGTTTGCTAAAATCTTTTTAGGATACGTAGTTGGAAACAGTTCATTTTTCAGAATTCATTCATTTTTGTGATCTTATTTATTGAGAAATGTAGAGTAGGAGATCATACCGTCATCTCCAGCTCAGAATTATCTCTTCATCACATTGAGTAGTAAGTTTATGGCTTCTTCCTATCCCTGATAAATGATAAATGTATTGAATTTGTCTGAAAATAGTTTGGATAAACACAGTTTCAAACTTCAAACCTGCAGTTTGTGATGGGTGTGCCAAGTTTCCCCATCCCAATTCTTGAAACCACCTCCTCTGGGGATAGCTTGATGCTCTCTAGCGTCGTGGTCACCTTCTGGGTGTTGGGAACATTACTCGCCTCAGCCCTCGGAAGGGGCAGCTGCCATTTCATCAAGCCCCTTGTTTCATGTTAGCCATGCCTGGTCCCTGACTGTCCTGACGCCCTGGTCCTTGCAATGCCTCCATATTCAATGTAGGCTTGATACTTACCAATACCCCTTAGCACTTAAATATATATTCCTACCCTGCCTACTGACAGCCCCCCTCCCTCCCTTGTTTTGATATGGATGATTACTCCTTTCTGATTCTTGAAACTGCTAAATTTCGGGGTAACATCAAATCCCAGCGTCATGGTTATCCTTTGGGTGTCTGCTATACCGTTCCATCATGCTCTTTGTTAAAAATTACAAGTGAAAGTGAACTCCTAATATACTTGGAAGAAAAAGGATGGGGGCTGACCATAAAAGGGTTAACAATGATAAAAGTGACTCAAACAGCCATGAGCTTAACATCAACAATCCATTTTAACAGATCTAACGTAACTCTTTGCTTTTTGTAGAAAAAATGTTCACACAATGTTTTTGTTATTCAATTCAGGAATTTTCAATCAATGCGAATTCAAAGCAATATTGACGTAGTTTTACATGTTTTTTTTTTTTTTATAAGTATGATGGTTCTGTTTTCAGATGCAAGAAATTCTCAGTGCTGATCCAACACTGGCATCGGAAATCGAATTG
Organism: Creontiades dilutus; assembly: GCA_031894815.1. Taxonomy (NCBI): domain Eukaryota; kingdom Metazoa; phylum Arthropoda; class Insecta; order Hemiptera; family Miridae; genus Creontiades; species Creontiades dilutus. The sequence continues at coordinate 135,567 of JAVIWC010000809.1, forward strand.
GACATGCGACTCCTGGACGAGGAGGAAGAGGAGGCTGAAGCTGCCGAGGAATTCCCAAATCCTCCTCAAACCATGAACGACTCTGAAAAGCTTATGGACGCCCGAGTGATTCTGCCTCGGTTGAGCTTAACAATGTTGAATAGCAACGGCACGCTGTTGAGGTCTCCCAGACAATCTCTGTCAACTTGCGACGTGAGCACACGGGATGCTGTGGAGACACCTCCATCAGTGCCCTCAGTGATATCAGATGATGACGTTTCATCTCTATCAACGCCGTCACAAAGTTCACTGAAAGGCAAACCCAGGGTGAACGGTAAGTTGATCATTATCATTGTCATCCTTGAAATATGTGAAGAGGGACACCTAATTCAGCGTCACTTGCCCACCTTGCCAAGATCTGTGTAATCTTGAGGTTGTTTCACAATTCGACACACACTCATGTTCTTCAATCACGATACATTCCAAAACTCTCGTCAGTTTAAAAATTCTTCATCATGTTTTAATGGCATAGGACCTGGTTTATCAGTTGCTGGGGTATCTTCTAGGTAATCCTCAGCAGGTACCTGGAAATAAATACCACATTCGGAACAAGTTTGCTAGGGTGTTTATCAGTGAACTTTTATCCCTTTGGGGCAGTTCACATTGAACGCATTACAATGTGTTCCTGTACCATCGCGTTATGGCAATATGGTTTATAATGGAACATTCCATAATCCCCGTCACACACACCGCGTTAAGACTTAGCCAGGCTTTCGGGAATGCGACGTCAGCCAAAGGGGTTGTACAAAACCAAAAGATAACGCAAGCTGAGAGCATTCTTCTTGGTTCAGTTACATTTTATTTTGAGACTATCTGGTCTACTCAGCATTGTCTGAGTGAGGGTAATAAAATAGATGGTCCACACTCATTATCACCCAAAAGACCAGTTGAAGTCCTGTTATTGTCCATGGGCATTTGGTGGGACTCCAATGAAAATCATGAATACAGTAAATGAACCATCCCCAAATGAATAAAATGTTTGTTCAGGAACACAGAAAACAAGTGCCAGACTTGAATTTATGTGCTCGAATGTACTTTTCATGATTATTATGTAGAAAACCACAACAAAAATCATGTATGATCAGAAATCGTGGGATTGTTAACCCATGATCTATCAAACTTCGGTAGAACTTAATGCAGCTCTGGCACAAAGCGATACACTGAAGAGGGCAATTTGAACGTGGGTCTAACACCATCTCTAGTTGTCCCTAAATATATTTCCTCAATGTTTAACAAATCCAAAACGACTTGACTCAATTACTGATTATGAAATGATAATTGCTTCATGAGATAAAGCAGCGGTAAGGAGTTCATGGGAGACTCTCCTGGTACCACCCAGGGCTAACCCTGCTCTGTGATTCCATTACACTTTGCCCTGTGCCACAACTCAACTTCTTGGGGCAGGTGCCCTTGGGGATACCTGTGTTCCTAGCTACTTCCCTTAGGGGTATGAAAAAGTTTCCATGTGATATGAGAAACCACCAACTACCCTTAGGCCGTGTCTTACGTGGAGAACAAACGCGGGCGAGCGAGCGACGCGATTTAGGCGAATTGCTTACGATTCCAAAATGTGTGTCTTTTGTGAGGTTACTCATCGCGTTGTCGGGGAAGTGGGATACGCCATATTTCCATCCATTCTTCCAGTTATTTTATAGCAGTTTCCTCCAGTTTTATATTATATTCTGAAAGATGCCTTCTTTTTCCTAATTTTTATTGCCTTCACCGACGCCGATGATGTATTATTTGGCCCATAGGCAAAGAAAACGAAAGCCAGTTGATGAAATTTATCGGCTCTGAGGAAAACTAGGCGAGTTTCACCATTTGTATCCTTACATTTATATGACAGGGAATTTATTAGGTAATTGAATGGTGTATCAATTTACAAGAAATAATTTATTAAATGGTGTTTTGATTTACTTGAAAAACTTGTTTCTTTCGCCACAGCATCCCAAGCTAGGTCTGCGAGCCTCCTGTTTTTATATATCTTGCTTTTTGTGTTCCACAAAACTTCTCTTTTTTGCGCTTCCGAGATTATAGCTTCCATGATACAAATTTAAAGCAAACCACAAAGGCAATAATTGACTAAAAAAGCAATATCAAAGACGAATGAAGAATGTCAACAACAGCAGGTTAACCTACAAAAACGTAAACAAATAATAACGCGATTGCGTGACAAAATTCAAACCGATTTGAAAATCAAACCACGCGACGCGAGCGTTTGCCAAGGCGAACGGGAATACCGCGTTGTTACGTAAGACACTTCCATAGAATTGTATTGTTTGATCGCGCTAACAGATCGCGTTGGTCGCTCGCATTCGTTTTCCACGTAAGACACGGCGTTAGTGTAGGATTGTTACATTAGGCTGTGAAATGTATTTTTACTGTTGTGACATTGTAGGTGATGGAATGCTAGGTATGTTTTCACCTTCCAAGGGCTGAGGGGATTAATTTCTGGAACACCTAGGGAATATGCCTATCGGTAAAGGAAACTATCCAAATCCATTCAACTAAATGATGGTTGCATGACTCTGAATTCATTTACGTTCACAGGGAAGTCGAAAAAAACCCTCCAGCGATCACCCAGCCCTGTGCATTCACCAGCTCCAGCGCTGCAGACAGTTCGCAGTAAGAAACGTCCATCTTCCCATTCACCATCTTCTGCGGAGTCATCTCCCCCGAGGCACTCTGACGTCTCGAATCCACCGTCTCCGGGTCAAACCTCGGATTTCTCACTGCCCGACGAAGCTCCCGATTCCTCCCCTCAAGCGTCGAGTTCCGAGAGTCCGTCAACCCCTCCGACCACCTCCAGGAAAGGCAGGAAAAAACCTGCATCGGCTCCTGTTCCAAAACAAGCAGGAGGTACGAACAAATCTCGTGGCAAAAAAGCCAAGACCAAATAAGCCATCCGTTATTGTGTGGCATTTTGTTCCTTTTAAAGACTAATTAGTAACAGAAATGGGTAAAATCAAATCGACTACCAAAATTTCAATCATGATTGTGTACTCGATCAAACGAATAACATTTTTAATAAAATAAGAAAGAGTGAATATGATTAAATGATATTCTAAAGTATTATCACATAATTGTACACTTGAATAGTACAATAATCACCTCCAAACTACGCTATTCACACGTTAATTGAAGGCAAAAACGCAATTTTATTAAACAAATCAATTGTCGATGTATAATTTAAAATTATAATTTTATAGATTATATAATTTTAATCGTGTTGACAAATTTATTCTTAAAAGTTCTTTCAATGTCAAAGATTCATGAGAATTCATTGCTCAAACAATTTCAATTTTTTCTTGAAAATGTCAAATTTTTGTCAAACAGTTCGTTGTTTTAATAACATTTTAATTGAAAAATTAATTATTTGAAAAAAGGGTGACTATCTCGATTAATGAAAAAATCGCCTTCTTGCCTTCAATTCACATGTAAACTATTATATTATTTTATGTTATATTACTATATTATATCATTTTTAAAATGCGAATTTTAATCGTGAGGAATCTTAATTACAATTAAAATTTTAATCACTCTTTCAAAATTGTATAAAAAATTGTGATAGCTTGATTGTGTACGTGATCGTTGATTTGATTCAACCTACGTCTGCTTTGTACATAGTACCCGTTTTACCGTTGTGGCCAGAATAAAATTCTTAATGTTATGTTTTATTAATATCTATGGCAATTTCTAGTTGATTAGTTTCATGTCTAATGAAGGCTATCATCAGTGATTTGAGGCGTATAGTTTCAAAACTGGCTCAATCCATGTTTTTCTCCATGTTTTTTTATAAGTTTTTGATGCGTTTTATCACTTGGGAAAACTTTGGACCAAAACTGCTTCAATCGTGTACAAAAACATCTCAAAATTCATGGGGTTGAATGAAAAATGGCTTAATCCAAGCTTAACATTTCCGCCGCTAGGCTTGATAGTAACAAAGCTCTGTAAACTAACGAGAAGTTCCCTGTTGTTGCTCATTTTTGGCGATGCAAACAGTTTCTGCGTCTTCATATTTTTGTCGTCGATCATTTTTTCGTTGATTTTAAAAATTAGAATATCACAAAACATAATATATATATATTAATTTTGTTTGTTTGTTAAATTACATGTCCTTTTTAAAGCCTAGAAGAAAGAAAATTGAACAAGTAAACAATTCTTGTCATTTTAAAATTTTGTCTTTTATCCATGATTTTCCTTAATTGTAATCATGTAATAATTTTGTTCAACTCACATACTTCCTTCACCTTCTTATTGAAAAGATGTGTGAACTGTAAAAAGAAACGAAACATATAAATTTCACGGAAAGGTCAGAATCAAGATCAGAACATCAAAATTGCTACAATGAATGATCAATGCCAACTCACTCTAGTAGCAATTTTCGGAACTAAACAGTATAACTCTCTAGCAACAGATAGTTGACTGTAATCAATCACCTGACTGAATAGATCTCATGACTGCGTTCAAATTTTCATTTTCAGGAAGGTTGAAATATTATAAAATTTATAATATTTAATGTGAAAGTAATTGGAGACCTCATCTATCACAGAGTATATTAAACTAATTGTAATTAAAAAAATAAGTATGGAGGAGACAATTTTTTTTTTTGTTGCATGTAAAATCTCCAAAAATGGATTGAGCCAGTTTTGGAACTATACGCCTCATTTGTGTGATTTTCAAGAAAAGCGCAAATGGTTTGTTATTTTAGAATTCCTTCAGATGTATGAGATCTTGTGTGGCATTCCTTCTTTCGAAATATTTCAAATACCAATGTGCACAATCGTGGTCAATCAGGTATGTTTCTATTCATAAACCATTTTTTATTTGACGTTAGAAGCCCCATTTATCATTAGCACCATTTGTAACGATCTCATTTCGATTCATTACATCCTCTCATGGAATGTATTTTTCGATGAAAAATCTTTTAAAACTTGAAAAAAGTAGTTCAACCTTTACAGAAATGAAATTACTTGTCTTGAAACGTGAACGTAATGCCTAAAAACTCATTTGAAAGTTTGTTACTACAAAAATCATCATTACTGCCTACCAATGGTTTTTGCCCCCCTAAGTGAAGCAAACAAGAGAATTTCGCAAGACTGACAGTTTTGAAAGAGGGTGGCAACACTGCCAAAGAGTGAGGGAGCGCTAGTTGCCCACGTTTGTAGGTCTCATTACTACAACTCATCAATTTTCAATATTGAAATGTATGCATTTTTTAAATTTTGGTTAACCTTAAAATGGCTTTTGAAAATAGACCATGGTGTTTGAGAAACCTGTGATTTCTTAAAAAAAAAAGGCTAACTCACAAACTCCATATTCTCATTAACACCACCAAATCATTGAATTGATGATTGAATTGATTAAATTTGGAATTTCGGATTTGAAAATGTGATCTGAGCATTGTTCTTAGTTTTGCTGTTTATGATCCCTGGAAGCCAAATGCAATTTTGGAAGAAATTTGGAAATTGCGCTTTTTTTTAGAATCACCCATTAGGTCTTGTTAGTCGTCGTTGATTTTTCGTTTGGTTGTCAAATGTTTTTTCTGTATATCCGATTAGGTTTAACGTAAAACGAATTTAACGTTCCAAACTCCTAAAAACATAATCCAAAATCTAAAAAAATGTCTATTCCAAAATCGCTCGTAACATTACTAATAAAATGTTTCATATTCCAAACGAAGCCTAATTCCTGTAAATATCTATTCGTTTATTTGATTTCCCTTTAGCGTGAAACGTTTTTGTTGAAAAGACAGAATGAGTGTAGAGATATTAGAGACTTAGGTGTGCTTAGAGAAATTATTCCACAGTAGACGCTGGATGTGATGTATTGAATGTATGTGAATTGTCCGTAACACGTCAACAAGGTCTGCGCATGATTCTATTACGTTCTGAATGTGAGGTTTCCTGGGAAATATTTTGTGCGTGACGGAACGTTTTGAGTTTTTTGCCGAGAGGGGAGTCCGATTTTCTTGCCTCTTTTTACGTTCGGTTAAGAATTTTCGTTAGTTTCAAAACATACTCCATAACTTTTCAGTTTAGTTATGGAAGGGGATATTAAGGACGCCTCTTTAATGCATGAAATACTTTTTAACATGTTTTTCCGTCTAGCCAGCGAATTAGAAAGACGCTTTTCTGGGGTGGTAAAAAGGTGTGTCTTCGGATAGTGCTCCAAAATGTGTGGTAGTTGATTCATTTCTCGAAAAATGTTTGTACTCGTGGATTTTAAGCTGAATCTTGTGAAAACAAGTATAGACTTCTTTTATTTTTCTAAAAACTTTGGTTGGCCATAGATCATAGAACCATTGGCAGCCAAAGCAACGCTTCCTAACACTCACATTTTCTTACAACATTTTAAATTTTTGTGGGGTTAACATGTTATGTACAGATACATTATAAATATTTAACCGTTGTTTACCTCTTAGGAATGAAATTATATAAAAACGGAGCATCCAGTATTTTTGTCTAATTCTGTACGTAAGGTAGTGTGAACTTGGAATATGATGGATCAAATTGCTTAACAAGTGCTAAATTTTATATTGGTATATAAAAACCTATGCCCTTCCAGGTGGTATCTTACTTGAATATTCGAAATTAAAAGGTTTGCTTTCTATTAAAAATTCGAGACATTTAATGCCTTGCATCACATTAAAATGAGGTTGAAATACAGCAATTGTTGTGTACAAAATTGAACAGAAATTCAAAATAAGTTGATTATGCAAGTCACCAAAGATAATAGACGCCATTACTGTACAAATGACAGAAGAAAGGAGGAAAAAGTGTTCCTAATCCACTGAAATATGAATGTTCGTTCCTCAAGGCGTATTGCCTTGAAAGAATTTATGATATGGAATTCTCCAGATGAAAGTAAAACGTGTTTTAGCGTTATCCGTCTATTAAAATGTATTAATTCTTTGTAAATAAAGTTATCTAGTTTCTTCTGGTTTTTTTTTTGTTCAGAAATGACCTAAATGAGCAAAACATGGTACACGGTCTGCCAACGAACTAGTACGGATTTAAAAAAAAAATCATAACTCAACTGTTTCTCAAGATAAAAACATGTACTTTTTTTTAAAAAAACTGGGGGGGGGGGGGGGGCATAGGGAACGTCACCGCGCCGAGAAATGAGGATACCTTTAAATTTTTGGCAGAGGAAGGGCATCGTGGGTGCTCTAAAACCTCTAGAGCAGATTCTCAAGTCACCCAGTTTGACAGCATATTGAGGAACTTATGAGAAATTCAAGAAAAGAAAACGCTTGTGGGATCAAAGACCATTGCATTAATTTACTGCTGCTGCTTACAAAATGTAAAAATCGTGGAGTATTCAAGGACTTACGCTAGGAGGAATCGGTCAACATCCCAGCATGCACAAAGCAACTGTGAAAAGTACATCAGGAACAAAGCCAGCTGATGAGGGTGAACTTAGCTTTACTGATAATGGAAACAGACTTAGAGACCTAGATAAAATGGCGAAGTTGTTTTGTTTATTAGAAATGAGTGATGATACAAAATAATTTTATTCAAATGGAGAAAACGTGAAAACCTCGTGGTTCAATAATATAAAGATATAAAAGTTCAATATAAAGATATAAAATAGTAATAATAGAAATCGATTGAATTATATTTTTTTACAATATCAACTATATACATACAACGACTAGAAGAGGTACCAAGGGGTCTACTCCAAGATTAAGAGTACAGTTCAGATAGCACAGCTAGATATCTCTGAATCAGTCCTTAAGAGTCCTTAAAATAAATTTGAATCAAGAACTATTCATCATTAGATTAAATTTCTGTAACCAAGAAGGTCGTTGAGGTCATCGAGCACTTATTCGCGGCAAGAACAGTGGTGATGACACTTCCGTTTTTCCAGTATGGCGAGTCTGTCAGATATTTCCTTGATCTAAAATTGAAAGACAAAATACTTTTAGAAATAACCGCATTAGGCATAAAAAAATTGATTTTTTGTCAATGATATAGTTGGAGATGTAAAGTAACATTTCTGAGGTCCCATAAATATTAACTGAGTGGTGCGGTACACGCTTACTTCTTCATTCATTGACTGAATGGAATTGACCAATCGGTTGAGTAATTCTGGTAAGGATTGATCACTTAACCTTCCATCAACGTTGGTTCTCCCCGCGGAATCTCCTGAAAAATAAGAGGAATCAGGCACAGTAAATTGTATACTGTGAGTATCTTTAAAAGTAGATACTAGGAAATGAAAGAAAGCAGCTGCCGATCTATTTGATATTACAAGATTGGGTGTGTTGGTACAGGGTGGTCCAGAATAAACGGACGTTTTTGTAATGGCTAGTACACAAAAGGGCGGGGTCCTTTCAGGTTGTTGACCCTCTCAACTCGTACCTCGGGATGGTAAGTTTAGTTAAGATGGAAAACTGGTCGGTTGAACATCGCGTGTTCGCAGTTACCGAATTTATTCGGAATGGCGAGTCAATTGTGGCTACCTTTCGTCGTCAGTTTGACCTCAACGTGCGTGCTATTCTTCCGTCACGTAACACCATTTTGCGATGGGTTAAAGATTTTCGCGAGCATGGAAATGTGAAGCCACAGAATAAAACTGGTCGTCCTCGAACCGTGGTCACACCAGAAAATGTTGAACGCATGAGACAGTCCGTTTTGCAGAGTCCAAGCCGGTCAACCAGACGCCGCTCACAAGCTCTTGGAATTTCGTGGGGAAGATTGATTGACATTTTGAAAAAAGAGCTTAAATTCCACCCTTACAAATTAATGGTCGTTCAAAAGCTCCAACCAAATGATTACGCTCAACGTGAACAATTCTGTGTGCGCATGTTGCAAATTTTGGAAGACGAACATGCAGTGGTGATGTTGTCGGATGAAGCCCACTTCCACTTGGACGGTTACGTCAACAAACAGAATTGCCGTTATTGGGCAAATGGCAACCCTCGAGAATTACACCAAAGGCCTCTGCACTCTGCCAAGGTAACAGTGTGGTGTGGAATTTCCAAACTCGGAATAATCGGGCCCTATTTTTTTGAAGATGGCAGAGAGAATGCAGTGACTGTAACTTCTGAACGCTATCTCGCGATGCTTCAAGAATTCGTCATTCCTCAGCTTGAGGGAAATGAAGTTGACACTGACAACATGTGGTTTCAACAGGATGGAGCAACACCTCACACGGCCAGGATTTCATTGAACTTTTTGCGAACGATTTTTCCCGGACGCGCGATCTCCCGGCATGGTGGCCTCCGCGTTCCCCCGACCTCACTCCCTGCGACTTTTTCCTATGCGGCTATTTGGAGTCGAGAGTGTACGTGGACAAACCGCGAACCATTCAAGAGTTGAAGCAGTCAATAACACAAGAAACTGCGGGAATACTGGACGATATGGTGGAACATACATACATACATAAACAGGAATGTAATCTACAACCGTCTCCATTTACCAAAGGGTTACAACGCCTGTGTTATAACCTTCCAGTTACAATGCCTTATGGGTGATTTTATGATTGGTTCTGCGAAAGTGCGACCCTTACTTGAGTCGAGGATTGAAATGAAACTGCCATGCGAGGAGGTTAAAACATCTTGGAAGAAACAAAAACCAGTCTGTTAGGCAATGGAGAAAATTGAGAGAGAATAGTGCTCACAGTTTTATTAACATGGTTCCTATGGCCCTGTTCATCGCGAAACTCAAACCTCTATCAGTATTGATGGAGTGTTCTCAAATTCAAGATATGTTTCTGAAGTTTTACTTGGTAGAAATATTGCGCAGTGGATGATAAGGAATAAGCCTTATAGAATGTGTATCACAGCTATATAACATGTATTTCTAGTTAATAGTGATTATAGTGCAGATTGTACTTACCACCTCCATCCACTCTGGAATTAGGGCATTCAGAGTTTTCCTTGGATCGGTCATTATTTGGAATAGATTCCTTGAACCTCAAACTCTCTGTGGAAGGAATACGGTCGATTTCAACCTCGTCATTTTCATCCCCAGAATAATCACTGGACATCTCCTCGTAGTCTTTGGCAGAATAAACAACCTACGAAATGAAACCCTACCTATGAATGTTAATTGAATAACATGAGAAACATGTGAAACTACAACTGCGTGGCAACCTCAGAGCGACACAACCTAACTCTGGCACATATGGTTTTATATTGGGACAATGGAATTGTAGATAAAGCCACCCCACAAGGTAGTCTAATGGACAACCCGCTGTAAATATGGATACAGCATGGTAAGCATAGAGCGTTCACTAAATTAAGATCAAGACAACTATATTAGCAATAAAAGGGGTAATTGTTGGAAGTGATAAACCAAAGGTAACCCCTGGAATCTACTTATTGCCTGTGGCTGAACCAATCCTGAACATCTACTCCAAGAATGAGTGGGTTCTTTTGATAGCTGAATGAAAGACTGCCTTTCTGACCATTCCTTTTCTGTCTTGGAACTTGATCCTCTGTACACAGCTGAAATAAGGCTCCAGCATTCACGCCAGACAATGAACCTGCAGCCTTTTTGCCCTGTTGAAAAGGAGGAGGTGCTGGATGTCCACCTTCTCCAGGCTTGGACGTCAACCGAGAAGACAGCTTTTCTGAACTTCAAACAGCTCAAGATTACACCTCGATGGATAAAGAATTTAGTAAGATAACGCACTTCTTGGAGATAAGGCAATCCCCCTATATACAGATGATTGTTAAAATATCTCCGTACTTTATCGATGTGGATGGTGGGGTGCAGATGCCAACCCCCTCCATCCAAGCTCCTGACTTATCTGAGCTTGTCTCTAAAGGTGGCCATACACGACGGGTCCAAGAGGCCGAACGGCCCCGCGCCGATCCAATCTCGCCCGTGTGTGGGGAAGTTCTAGCGGCTCGGGGAAGAACGGCTGGATTTTCGGAAGAGCCAAAATCCTCGGGGCCGATCCACCGAGCCGCAGTTTGTACCTTCCGTGTGTGTGGAATCTCGGGTCCGAACGGCCTAGGGCCAACTAGCGGCTCTGCCATGTGTGTTGTATCTCGCGTCCAAACCCTTTCAGTAGCTGTTCAGACGTCGATGAGTACGGAAGTGCTAGTCAAAAATGGCAAGTTATAGGCCTGGTATTGTTGTGGTCTGGGAGTAGTTTGATATGGCGCACGTTGGATTTAAATTGTTTGTTCTACGTGTTGTATTAACGTGCTCATTTCCTCCTTGTTGGTTGGTGCATTTTGAAACGAAAAGTACTGGTGTGTTGTACTATTGACATTTGCTAGCAATTATTGCATGATGACTAAATATGTCTACACGTAATTTCGTAACGTTTAATTTTGGCCTTGGGGTCGATTTAGATGTTTCGATGTGAGCTCTGTTATTGCTATGCCTGACAACAATTCTCGTTTTAATCTACGTCGTATGGTATTAAAGGAGTGCCGTTCAGCATTGTCCTCAAGTAGCTGAACCTAGGTTTCAACACTAACCTTGTTACCACCTCATGGATTTGTATTAAGTCATTTAATTCTGACATCGCTATTAAAAACTTAATTGCCGATGTGGGATTGCATGGTGAGAAGAAAGGTATTTTATCAATCGGTGCTTCATAATGTGTTGGTGGTTTCTGATTTTCCACCCAAGCGGGCACCTCTCTTTTCACATTCTGTTCTTTCCCCTTAGTTTGAGGTGGGTTTTTGACTTCCAGTGCTCGGTTTTGATATTTGATAAATTGATCAATTTGCGCTTGCTTCTCGTTATTTTTTTGATTTGCCGCTATTTGCGTTTGCATTAGCTGAATCATCTGCGTTACCTATTTGAGCCAAGTCGGTTTGTGCGCTTTGTTTAGTCGGCAGACGAATTTTGCCTTCCAAGACTCAGCTGCCTTTTTCCAGTTTTCATAGCTATACCCTGAGCGTTGTGAATGAAAATGCTCCCAAACTACTCCCAGACACAACTGGCTCGGTCACTAGAGTAGACTGGCTCAGCCGTGTGGGACCCTAGAGTTTTGGCCCGAGGCGAAATGGACTCCAGGCCAAAAGGATCCGTCGTGTATGGACGCCTTAATAATTAATCTCGTAGTTCAGTGTTATGAAGAAGCTTAGTGCATCACTATAGAATCCTATTCCAAATACAATTAAAAAGTTGGAAGGAACCCAGCTTCCTAAATCCACCTAGCTTATTATTATTTCAGTACACTCGGAAAAACACGTAGAAATCCATGAATGGAACAACGGAAATTTAACGGGATAAAATAAGAATACAGGTAAAAAGAATGCTTCTGCTCGTTCCCTTGACCTGCTCCTTAACTCAATTGAATCTTGAGAGATAGTCTTACGGATAGCATAACTGTATAATATCCGCTGTGCTGTGCGGGCTGTTGCCAGCCAACCTTGCATTAAGGACAACTTTGCCAATTTTCGGTTAATTATTTTCAGTAATAAGTCTTTGTAATTTTATAGCAAACCTTTTTTATAACCTCCACAAATTTATAATTTTACGTTTAGAGGTATGTAGATTCTAAATCTGCTATGCCCTTCCGCTATATAGGCCTTAAAAGGCCTAATTGATGTGAAAAACCCGTTCTTTCGCAAATAGACTCAACTCAATTAGGGGTATAGTTGGTCCTCACTTCCAGCCAGTCCAATCGCCTCACACGCATAGATGCTGTCGGCCAAAAACATGAGTTTTTGAGGTTTTTGCTGACATAGGCAACGGACGTCACTTCCTAGTGATTTTGGACGCAAAATCGACAGGGACAGGTTACAGATCCGATGAAATTCATCCATAGCAAACAGTGGCAATGTCTGAGAGTGGTACCACAAACCTCACTAAGACACGAGCAATCACCCATTAATTAAAAATAAATTAATGAACCTATTAGTCAGTATTGGCAGCGTTTTCCAAAGATGAGAGGATGGATGATCGTACAGGAACTCGAGTGATCCCATTCTATTCACGAAAGTAATTACTATCTGAACCAAACAATAAAACTACCCTGTTATAATCTAAGTTACAATATAAGTGTTTGAGATTTCGATTTTTTGAAAATAAAACCAAAATAACATAGCAGACAAAAACAAATAATGAGTTTCTTACAGTAACAGGTGACTCGTTGATGGTGACTTTGGGTTTGGTGGGCTTCAAAGATTTAGGAGAATCCAGCTTACTCACGGAGAAGCTTTCTTGCAGACTCTTGTCAGAAACAATCTTTGCTTCAAGATTCAGCTTCCATACAAACACCTGGCAAATTAAACAATTTTCTGGTTATTTCCAACGGAAAAAGGATTTTAACTGAATTAAATAAGCGTAACTATCGCACAATAGACGAAAGTTTAAAGTATTGTAAAGCTTACATTTTTGTCTTCTGAGCCGGAGGCGAAATGATCACCTGAATGCGAAAAGCTAACGGCAGTGACAGCCTCGGTATGGGCTTCCAACGAGAAGACTGGGCGGCCTTCCAATAAGTCTATGATCTAAAATAATATGAAAAGTGCTGTAGTTTGACATCAAAGTCTGTTACTTATATGTAGTGAATCCTGCAGGATTTGTAACCAAATCCATTAATGGACTTTCTTAAACATTTTCTGCCAAATGTTCAACCTGTGTTCTGAAGTAAGAACTTCATAGCTGTACATTGCAGACATGATGTACATTACCTTACAAGTTTTGTCTTTGCCACCAGTCAGCATGTACTTGCCAGACGGATGGAAGGACAAAGAGTTGACGGGGCCTTCGTGGCAGGGATAGTATTGAAGCAACTTCATCATACGAATGTCATAGATCTTGGCCACGTCGGTGCTCATCGCCACACCGATGCACGAGCCTGATGGATGAAAACGAACGTGTCTAGGAACTCCTGAAAATATCGCAAGTTCCATGAAATATTTAAAGAAAAAGAGAATGGAGAAAAGAAGAAAGCACCAAATGGAATTTTCACGGTTCCTGACTTTAGTTCTCTCGCGAATACGATTAAACATGAACCCGAAAATACGTGCATTCCATGATTTTTGGGAAATGTGAGCAGAGACTATTGCTCTGAGGCAGCTTGTCACAGGCAAATGGTGGTTTTGAAAATTACTCATACCAATAAAGTAACCAGCAGAACCTTTTGTTGACTTTCTTTCAGGATAATGACAATGACTTATTGCAATTAATGAAGTATTTAAGGAGAGCGAGGAAATCATCTCAGATATTTGCAGGCTAACCAACAGTTTCAACTAGACACAAGTGTTGCTAACGAAATGTGGAATAGTGCAAATACGCAGAGTAAATTTCTTGTAACATCGGTGCAATGAAACGATGGTTTGTCAAAATTACCTGAGTTGAATTGAATGTGAAAAAGGTTGTAATCGAAAGAAAAATGTGAAAGAGTTGTGAGAAATTTATTGAAAAGGTTGGTGGGTAAACTAAATATTGGGGGGTAACTTGTTCTTTGGTCAATTTTCAAGGGTTTGAAGGTTTATTAATTGAAAATGATCGAAACTGTGGGACATACCGCACCTCGCACTTCATTGAAGCGGTGAATCTGTTTGGAGTTCCGAGGATCCCATATTCTGATCGTTTTATCGTCGCTGCAGGACACGATAAGGTTTCCCTTTGGCGAGTAGGAAGCGAACCTCACCCAGTTTGTGTGCCCAGAAAGCGATGTCACGAATCTTGTAACATAAAAATCAATTTAAAATTAGAAAAAGGATGTAATCCCTAAGTACCTAACTACTTTGCCAAGTGTTGATGAACAGGGGCTTTGTTAATAAAGAGTTTGAATAAATAACGTCAAATTAGAAATATAAGAAATTAACTCTAGTGAAACAGAAACTTGAACACTGAAGTTTGGAAAGCAAACTTCTCAACTCACTTTCGTTTAACGGTTTTCCAAAGTTTGAGGCTTTTGTCGTCGGACGCAGTAAGAATATGTTCACTATCCGGAGAGAACTGCACAGAGCGGACGGTAGAGAAATGAGCTTTGAACTCAATGGATTTCCCATGAATCTGAAAGCACAATTGTACGAGATTACAAAGAACTGACACTTGCTCATGAATATACTTGGCATAATATTGCAGGGTTAGTAGTTTGGTTCATTTATGAAATTAAGCTAAAACGAAACCAATAAGACATTACTAATTTTCAGAACATGAGAATTAAAGGTTTTATCTATAAGGGGGAGATTGAACTGATTTGAAACCAGCAAGTTCTTCTTTAAAGATACAGGACATCCTGGATTTTTTTTTGGTAAAAAAGTGTTTGGAGCAAAATGTGTTTTTTGCGAAAGAATGGAACGAGATTTCAGTCAAGTAGATCTCAGGCAAGTATGGAATCGCGCTGGAAAAAATATCGGACCGTATTTTGACGGATATTGAAAGAACAGCGTCCCTTTCCGAGCATCATCCTCAATATTTATTTTATTATTCATTCATTTATTGGCAAATGAAAAAACACAAATTACAGTAAATAATTATGATGTAAACATATTATTGTTTACATCATATTGGATGTAAATTGTTATGTTCAATATATAATTATATAAAAATTACAAAAAAATTACTTACATCACTCTATTATGCCTGCCAGTTGAAAACTTCATAGGAACTTGAGGGAACTGGCAGAGCTACTTAATCAAGCCGGAGCAGAAAAGTATCCACTAAACTGAACAAAAAACACTAACATATATACATACTCTTAGAACAAACAAGAAAGCTACCGTCGCAAGGAAATTTTCATTGAGGAAGGCAAAAATTCGAAACGAGGAATTTCTTTAATAAACTTCTGTTGTTGAAGTTCCTAGGATTAATATCATTAAGATAAAATAAACTAACCGCTTGTACACCCCTCTTATAGAACTTAGTTCTAGTTAATGGTACCACTAAATAACTAAGGTTAGCAGTTCTTGTATGGGGTAAATTAGATACGAATGATTCAAATAAACCTAATTCAATAACTGTCAAACAAGAGGAAAGTAAAAAAACACTGTTTAATTTTAAGAACGTTAATATTCTTATAAAGGAGAATTGTAGGATAACGGATAGGCTTATAGAGTAACATCTTTATAATACTGTTCTGAACCATTTGAAAAGGTTTCAAGTGGGTCACGCAAGCTCTACCCCACACAGAAATTCCATAATTTATTATGGAGCCCGCTAATGCCAAGTATACAGAACGGAGCTGGTAAGTGGGTAAGAAATCTCTAACAATTTTAAAAACATTCATCTGGCACTATACTTGAATATGCATCAATTCTGCAGTGCAAAGAGTAGGCTGAACTACGGAATAGGTAACGCACACCTCTTATCACGATCTTATCAGGATGTATCGATGTGTACTTACATCGATATATATGGTATCAATTTATCGATACCAGTGCCATCTTGATACGATTATCACGACCATTGTACCTTAGCGCGACACCAGTACGCGCCATTTTCCCCATCACTTTCTTCCGCGTCGGATGCCATTTCCCGTTCGTTTTCCACCTGATCTATACTTTACTAGAAGGATTGATGTAGGATATTTTTTTGTTTTTGAGATGCGAGCGTAACGAGCATCCAGACCACCAAACTAGACAATAGGAGATTTTTGCTTTCAAACCCGAAATTGTTGCTTTCATTCGTATTTATGTTTCTTTTAATCCCGGACCAAACCCCGATATTGTCGCCCACCTGAGATGTTTTTTTGTTTTGGACAAAACCCCATATTGTTGCACAGCTGAGGTATTAATCAGATGTTTACTAACACGTTTCTTCGATTTATATATCGATACTGTGGACCTATATCGATATGGCGGGCGACGGTGTGATAACTTATCACTGATAAGAGGTGCGTTACCTATTCTGCGGTTCTACCAAAGAGTTTTCCGAAGCAAGATGGCTGTTTAAATTGCGTGGCGATCTTGTGGCACTGAGGTATCGCCCATTTGGTGACAAAATCCAAACCTGCCCATTGTGTAGCTCTAATGAGACAAAACGCGTTTCATTTTGTAGCCAAGTGTTTAGCCTTGATGGCAGTCAGGCAAAAGTTTTTAGATAAAAGTGTAATCGCAAAACCGGAGTATTCAAATATGTTAAGAAATTGTTATATTAGAATAGTTAAATTTTGTAGAGTAGCTTGGCAACTTGAAGTGGGGGTTATGAAAGCATATGGGCTAAGTAGCGAATGTGTGACTTTGTTGTTGTTTGTTCTGTTTAGTTTACTAGTTGAAATATGGATTAAAAGCGAACTCAATCAGACGGTCCACGGACCTTGATTATGCGTGACTCCTCGACATATAATATGTACTAAAACTTTTGTGATATTTAATAAAGCATGCTCTATCTCTGTCACATCCTGGATCCTTGACGCTAAAAGGTAGAAAGAATACCTCTTTTGAATTGAACAGAGAAGAATTGAATATTTAATACTTACAGTTGACATCCACAACCGAACGAACTGGCCTTGGGTTGAAGCTATTAAATTTCCATTAGGAGAAAACGTCACGTGCGTAACAGGTAAATTTTGAGCTTTGTACCTGAAAACATAAAGTTAACAAATAAATTCTTTTATTATCATTTTTGTAGGTGTCTTGACATAACCAGTGGCGAAGCCTGTGGTCATCTTTGGATTCGGCGATGACCAGACGATTTAATAAATTTAAAGAAATAGTTGATACTGATGTTGAATATACAATTTCTTCTTTATGAAAAAGAAATGTTCATGCTCGCAGTTGGCGCAATTACTGCCTCATTGGCGACATTAGCGCTTGTGAGGAAGCGCTGTCATTCTGCGTATCTCATACACCCCCCCACCTCGTCTTACTCCCTCCAAAACATCGACCAATCAAATCTCTTTAAGACTCGTGCTCAAACACGCAACTTCCAGCGAGTGTTTACCATAGCAAGCGATTTTCAACCTCAAGGTGGGGTTTGTTCATTTCATACGTCAAAAATACCTAAGATTTGCGTTATTGACGGGTAATTTTTCAAAATTTCCCGGGGCAGGATCCCCCTTCTTCTGGTTACTAATCGCCGCCACTGGCGATGACCCAGCAAAAGTGTCTCACCTCGCCACTGGATATAACATATATTGACACACATTTACAGCATTTAGTATAATCATGAGGCCAAACCAAACACGATATATGAGGAAATTAGCTCTTAACAACAAATTCTGGTTCAGACAGTAGAAAGAAACGAGCCATAATGAAACTTGCATACCTCCTCACCTAGCTCTGCTAACCCAGTTTTTGGGAGGGTAATTAGCTGCCACTATATTCCACCTTTTACAAAAAATACCTCAATATCACATCCAACCTTACTCCAGAATTAACGGCTTACTAATAATTCGTATCATGTTTCGAGATTCGATTTGGATTCCACAATGGGAACGCACTCTCATAAAGATAGAAAAGATGTTCCACTGCTAGGGGGACTCTAGTTGAATACCTGTTCAAGTGTCACTCATAGATATCTATAACTACAGTTTTGTGATTCCCTTGCGCCTTCTTCTCCTCCTTTTTGATAATTTGGTGAGGATAATGAAAATTGAAAAGCTGGGTTTTACTGTCCAGAACTGCAGACAAATGTGAAGGGAATACTCCAATGGTTCGTATAACTCTTAGGGTCTCTTTTGGAGGTGCGTGATGAGTCGTGCGATCATAGCCTAGTCTAGCCTACATGTTGAAATTGTATTTTGTGATGAACTATCCAGTAACAGGTGCAGAGATGGGCAAAATTAACTGCACATAAACCCAAGACGTAATTTAGCCTCCCAATCCTTGGTTCATTGCGAATTTCCTATCTTCCGTCTTAGAATACCACATTCTCATAACACTGTCACTGTAAGCTGTTTTTCAACGGCTAACAGACACTCAGGTATTAAGAAATTGAAGCAACCCAAGGGGGGTGAATAAAATCAGGTGGTGGGACGCAAACGTGACACGATGTCTTCAGAACTATTATGACTACTTTTAAAGCTACTGATCTAAACCAGCGCAGGAAATTCCAAAGGTTCACGCAGTTGTAGCAAGTTCCAATTCATGAAGGATTTGTCTGTGCTTTAAGAGACCAGCTGGCAGTCTGATGGGCTGTACCCACAGTTACCTCAAGTACGGAAAAATCTTTACTCAAGTGTCGACTATGAATTCCGCCCTAGTAGACATTACTGTAATGATCCGGATGAAGACAGCAAGTTCCAATTCATGAAGGATTTGTCCTTGCTGGAAGACGCAAGCTGGTGGTCTGATGGGCTGTACCCACAGCTGCATTAAGCATTCCCTCACTCAGATTGCTTTACTTTCTAGAGTACAGAAAAATCTCCACTATGAATGCTGCCCTAATAGACATTACTGTAATGATCCGGATGAAGACAGCAAGTTCCAATTCATGAAGGATTTGTCCGTGCTGGAAGAGACCAGCTGGCGGTCTGATGTGCTGTACCCACAGCTGCATTAAGCATTCCCTCACTCAGATTGCTTTACTTTCTAGAGTACAGAAAAATCTCCACTATGAATGCTGCCCTAATAGACATTACTGTAATGATCCGGATGAAGACAGCAAGTTCCAATTCATGAAGGATTTGTCCGTGCTGGAAGAGACCAGCTGGCGGTCTGATGGACTGTACCCACAGCTGCATTAAGCATTCCCTCACTCAGATTGCTTTACTTTCTAGAGAGTACAGAAAAATCTCCACTATGAATGCTGCCCTAATAGACATTACTGTAATGATCCGGATGAAGACAGCAAGTTCCAATTCATGAAGGATTTGTCCTTGCTGGAAGAGACCAGCTGGCGGTCTGATAGACTGTACCCACAGCTGCATTAAGCATTCCCTCAGTAAGATTGCCTTACTTTCTAGAGTACAGAAAAATCTCCACTATGAATGCTGCCCTAATAGACATTACTGTAATGATCCGGATGAAGACAGCAAGTTCCAATTCATGAAGGATTTGTCCGTGCTGGAAGAGACCAGCTGGCGGTCTGATGGGCTGTACCCACAGCTGCATTAAGCATTCCCTCACTCAGATTGCTTTACTTTCTAGAGTACAGAAAAATCTCCACTATGAATGCTGCCCTAATAGACATTACTGTAATGATCCGGATGAAGACAGCAAGTTCCAATTCATGAAGGATTTGTCAAGCTGCTGGAAGAGACCAGCTGGCGGTCTGATGGACTGTACCCACAGCTGCATTAAGCATTCCCTCACTCAGATTGCTTTACTTTCTAGAGTACAGAAAAATCTCCACTATGAATGCTGCCCTAATAGACATTACTGTAATGATCCGGATGAAGACAGCAAGTTCCAATTCATGAAGGATTTGTCCGTGCTGGAAGAGACCAGCTGGCGGTCTGATGGGCTGAAGCAGAGCGACGTGACAGTCCCTTTGTGGCCCACAAAGTGTTGATCCAGGCTCGGCTCTTGTAGATCCATTTTGCTCAATTTGTTCACGAAACACATCACACGACGCTTCAACTGGAAGGTAAAGTTAAATCAAATAATTGATTGAAAGCCAATGCATAATGTCAACTCTTATAACATTTGAAAGGGTTCGCTCTTAAAAACATCAAAAATCCTCTTAAATGTTGGTTAAAACAAACAGACATTCAGCATAAAGCATGCTGAAAAGGCATTCTTTAATTTTTAATATATAAGCATAAAGTGGCCCACACACACTCATTTTTACTGTGCAGTTTGACGGAACAAAAAACTGTACGATTATCTGAACTGAAGGTGTGCGGGTCCCTTTTTGTTTTCTGTGAAGACTATTTCTGTTTTCATTCTTGTATATGTGAGGGAAGTTATGTCCTTGATTAAATCTACCCGCCTGAATCATCGTTTATTGATTTCACAAAGTTATTTAGGTACATCTTCGTTAACGTTACTACTGAAGGTTCAATGAATGGTTAAGTGGATCCGTTACTTCTTAGTTAACAAGAATGATGAATTGCAAACAATCAGAGAACGAATAAAGAGCACTCACCTTCTAGTCCATTGATTGAATAAACAATGTTGCCAAGTGAACTGAGGAGGGTCGGGGAAAACAACACTCTCAACCCGTCATTTCGTCAGTTTTTATACATTGTCAAAGCGCGGAAAGTTTCCTACCGGTCACGACGATTACATTTAGCGGTTTCTCATGAGAACAGGTAAACAACAATAAAGGCTACCGCGCTAAAACTAAGTTGTTTTAGTTATTTATTTATTTGTCTTTGTCATCCTCAAAACAGACATGGATCAACTAATCCATGACGTAGGTTAGATTGAACCCGCAAGACCGGAATGCCTTGAAGGATATGTATACTCAGTCCCTTCAAATTACCGAATTAATTGTATGATGGTTCAGGATTTTGCTTCCGAGTCTGCGAAGTAGCGGAAGCCTTGTGTTCACTTTCGGGAGCCAAAAAATGTTGTCCGAATTCGGAATTTCCACTCGCATTTTGCGTTTCATAGCCTACAGAACAAATTTGGTTCTGTGACTATCGGTCTGTCTGTCCGCATTTCCTTGTTATAGCCATAACTTCCACAATTTTGAACGAATCGAGCTCATATTTTGAGGGACTACGTATGCGGATAAGGCCTTTTGAGGTCCCCTACGAATTTCATCTCAATATAATCAACGGTACACTCCGTGCTAAATTTCATGAAACAGCCGTAATTTCCTCATTTGTTTATAATTCAATAATAAACCATCGTAATCGCTCTTGAAAAAACTCTAACCCCCCCTGAAAATTTCATGGTTTACGTTTCAAAGGGAGTAGAATCCGAATCTGCAATACAAATTTTTCCGTCCGTCCGCCATACGCTGTACGCCATGCGCACAATTCTTCCCAAACGGCTGAAGCAAACAAGCTGAAATTTTCAGAAAAATCCATGTTGGTCCGGTGACGTCCCAATTCTTGAGCCAGCTCTCTCACTTAATTTAAAGTGCCCTTCAAGGGTTGTCAAAGTTTTGTAAAATCCCTAAAAACCTCAAAAAAAGTCAAGGCGGCATAAATTTGTACTCTTTTTGAAGAACTTTCCACGAGGAATCGAATGAGCCCTTCCCCCTTCAAACCATTCCCGATGTATGGCCCGATTTATGCTGCCAACATTTGCGTTTTTTTGTTTATTATTGTTTTTGTTTTGATCAGTAACAACCTAGTGATGTGGATACTGGGGTGAACTCCTAAAAGGCTTTATAGCCGATACACGGGTTGAAGCATTCTGATATGCATGAAACGCTGCAAATTCTTTCACTGGGGTTTATTATTCAATTGGCTCGCGTTCATGATTTGAATTTCTATTAAGCTTTGGAGTGTGCGTGTTTCACAGGTGATAGAGCGATTATTGAATTTCAGGTGGCACACAAATATGATCAACTGATCAATCCAAATAGGTATTTTGGTTGATAACAGATTTACGTGCTCTATGCATATCTCCTGAAATTCAATAATCGCTTTATCACCTGTGAAACACGCACACTCCAAAGCTTAGTAGAAATTCAAATCATGAACCCAAGCCAATTGAATAATAAACCCCAGTGAATAAATTTTTCAGAGTTTTTTTCAATGAATTAAGCCCTTATTTTGAGAGATCATGGGGCTAAGGTCTCTTGAGGTCCCATAGGAATATCATCTCAATATAATCAGCGGTACGCTCTGCGCAGGAGCTAACGTGGAATTCTAAAAAAAACAGGGATAACTTTGACAATTTTGATCCGATTTGAATTGATTGAAAATTGAGTTTCTTGTGAATTGTATTAATCTTAAGGTGAAGTGTAGAAGTGATCTTAGTTCCTCATTATATGTGCGTTACCGAGTACGTTGCGTTCATTTCACCTACCCAACTCTCCCTGCAGCATTTTCGGTTGAAATTCTGCAGTCCCCTTCAGGGATCTCTCAAGATCTTAGGTCAGCTGCCACTAGGATTGAATTATTTTTCCTAAAGATCGTCATTGATCTAAGATCCCTAGGTAAGAGGGACTTACACTGTAAAGGATTTTTTTGCTTATGAAGACTCAGGACTAACTTCCATGGAAAGGAGTGTATTATTCTCATCTTATAAAATATCTCGCGTCACCCTCCCACGTTCCAGTTCTGCGTGACGGTTTTCGGCTAGCTACTCCAAGGCTAAAGCATGTTTCATGCTAACATTGAAATTAACAGCACATATTTTTTATATTTTGGCCTCTGCCTTTGTCGACCCAACGGAAGAGAATGAT
Organism: Creontiades dilutus; assembly: GCA_031894815.1. Classification (NCBI taxonomy): domain Eukaryota; kingdom Metazoa; phylum Arthropoda; class Insecta; order Hemiptera; family Miridae; genus Creontiades; species Creontiades dilutus. The sequence continues at coordinate 158,729 of JAVIWC010000809.1, forward strand.
TTTTCAGGAGTTGTTTACTCGAAAAGAGAAGCTCAAGTTACCACGGGTGTTTGTTATTTTCCGATGTTAAGCCCTGGTGAATCGAATGCACCCAAAACGGTGAAATAGGATTTCTCGGATTGGTGTACCATGCTTTTGGTTTATTACTCAATAATAAACCATTGTAATCGCTCTTGAAAAAAAAATTTAACCCCCCCCTGAAAATGTCATGGTTTACGTTTCAAAGGGTGTAGAATCCAAATCTGCAATACAATTTTTTCCGCCCGTCAGCCGTACGCCATACGCACGATTTCTCCCAAACGGCTGGAGCTAAAAATCTGAAATACATAGCTATATAATATATATAGCTTTTGTTATATAGTCAGAGACTAGTGAATTGCTAGCGGTTGCGGAGTTTTATTTATATCAAAGTTCTCCTTTCGTCTTTGAGATATCTAGAAATCCGTTACAAGTCAAAGCGGCACACTGATCAGTTGAGGGACCCTTATGGCTAATTTCTTTCCTAATTAATCAACGGAGGTCACGTATTAATGGAGGTGTTTTAAAGGCATCTAGCATAGACCTTAAAGATGTTGAAGCGCCGAGTTTAGATAACGTACCACAGACCGCATGAAATAAAGAAAGATCAAAAAAGGATTTTCTAATATAAAAACAATACCTTTGCGTAATAAATTGCATTTTGTTTAAATTTTCGACGGTGCGATAACCAAATGACTCCGTTCTAACTCTCCAGTAACGGTCGCATCTGCAGAGAAAGTGCTCCGTTGTGTCTATTTCGAGACCACAGACATAAAGGTGAAATGTGGTTGACAACGATGTTTGGTATTTTGCAGAATTAGTAAAGACAATAAAAATTCCGATCGTAATTGAAAAGACAGGATGCTTGCTTTAGCTCTCTAGATGGGAATATTAAAGAATTATTTAATTTTTTAATTTAAGATTTTAATTCTGTTAAAGAATTATTATTATCAGACGCTTCTGAAAATGTGTTCAAGTATTGCGGCACTTTTACAATAAGCATTCAAGCCTGACGAGAACGTGGGGGAAACTGCATCCATTCCACCCCGGGCCCGAGTTTCCTCTGGGGCCCCGGAGACAGGGAAGCAAGAAAATAAATCAATAAACACAAATTATTATGATAATGAATTCTAAAAGAATGTTAACTGTCGGCGACGGTAGACTCCGTGATTGCATGAATATCGTATCGGTTTGACGAGGCAAAGGCAATGAATCACGTTTTCATTTTTATCGAATTTGTCTCTACGAAGAGAGAGAAAAAACATTTATTGATCATTATATGGGGTGGAATGTTGGGTTAGTTGGGATTTGTGAAAAGTATAAATTGATATGCCAAAAGCTCGAAGTGGTATGCCAGAAGTTGAAATTGAGTCGCCGAAAGTTTAAATTGAGATGCCAAAAAATATTAAAATTGATTTGTGCCAAAGTTTCAAATTAATTTGCCAAAATTTTCAATTTGATAATATGCCAAATTATCATTTGTCTCTACGAATGATTCAGAGATGGAAGAAGTCTGTTAAAAATTATTCCTGGTGACATACTTTTTTGACATATCAGCAAAACTGCTGATATAAGCACATGCGTAGTGTTGGTGAGCCTCTTGAGTCCCTCTTTGATTTGTTGTATCAAATCTACAAGAAAAAGGTCGGTAGGTTATTAGCAAGCCTAATAGGCCTAAGCATTTTTGCTGCCTTGCCAGCTTCAGTTCCATCAGCAGAATATACTGCTGATTCAAGCATACTTTACCGTATCAAGTCTATAGTACATGTTCCACCCAGGGTCGCTTGACAGGTCCAGGCGCTCCCTGCATTGAGCACGATTTTGCAAGACAATTCAATTTTGTTCGTGTAATCAACTGATTTGTAGCCAGAAAAGCGAGCAAAGCCATGTTGTAGAACTTACAGTATTCCAGATACTCATTTTAACTTTATTTTTACATGAAAAAATTGTATTGAAAAAAATGGTAACCTCCCCTGAAAATTTGGTTTACGTTTAAATAATTATTACCTGCAATAAAATTTTCGAATTGTCCGGTTTTTTCGGCATTTTAAATGAAAAAAAATAGTACAAATTCCTGAAACGGCTGGAGCGAAAAAACTGAAATTTTCAGCACGAAAAATCCATTTGGTTTGAAACGGCTCCAATTCTTTAGCCAGCTCTCTCACTTAATTTAAAGTAACCTTTAAGGGTTGTCAAAGTTTTGTAAAATCCCTAAAAACTCAAAAATTTAAATTTGAACTCTTTTTCAAGAACTTTCCATGAGGAATCGAATGAGCCCCTGTATTCAGGTCCGTAGGTCAAACCATTCCGATTATGGCCCGATTTATGGTGCCAACATTTGCGTTATTTTGGTTTATTATTGTTTTTGTTTTGATATCATTAACCTAGTGATGTAGTAATGTGGATACTGGAGTGAACTCCTAAAAGGCTTTGTAGCGGATATTTTGAATATGATAACCATGAAAAAAGCTTCCAAATTCTTTCACTGGGGTTTATCATTCAATTGGCTTCGTTCATGATTTGAATTTCTACTAAGCTTTGGAGTGTGCGTGTTTCACAGGTGATAGAGCGATTATTGAATTTCAGGAGATATGCATAGAGCACGTAAATCTGTTCTGACCAAAATACCTATTTTGGATTGTTCAGTTGATCATTTGTGTGCCTCCTGAAATTCAATTACTCTATCACCTGTGAAACACGCACACTTTTAGTAGAAATTCAAATCATGAACGCAAGCCAATTGAATAATAAACCCCAGTGGAATTTGTTTACAGCGTTTTAATTTTTTTCTGTATTATTGTATTGAACAATTTTTAAAACGTAATGTAAATAATTATTACCTGTGGCTACCGAGTTTTTGTTTAATTTTAAATGAAAATATACCTACCATGAAAATATTACTATTCTTTCTAATTTGAAATCGTTGGGCTCATACTTTAAGAAGGTGCCGGTTCATTTCCATCCTCGAAACAGGATATCTTTTCCACGGTATGTATTAGAATATTTCTGTTTAAAATACAGTTGCCTTTTCTCCGTGCTGTATGGGTTTGTTACTCTTAGGTTGGGTAGAAACACCCCAGAACCTGAAGTTGTAAGTGGCTTGCGTTCAGTGTGGTCATTGGAATTCGAGATAATGCATAGATGGGTGATTCACAAACTACGGACAAATTCGTGTAAATCGCACGCTGAGCCGTTCAAAATCGTCTGACTTTGAAATGTTCTCCCTTATCTGCATAAAATATATTATATTTATTGAGTACTGCATTGACCAATAAGAAACTCTCGGAAGCTGTTATTTCCATGTTTTTTATCAGGGTTTCTCAACCCTGATTTGTCATTGTCATGACCTACAACTGTATCGAGGTTCCCATTTTTGTTGGTTTTTCGAACAGTCTACCTGAAATTTAAAACTACATGAACATTTTCTCGTCTTTAGTTACATCTGAGGAGCAGCTGTCAATGGTTTTTCAACCCCTGCTTCAAGTTTTTAATGTCCTAACACTGCACTTTATTCAGGTCACTTTAGTCTAGGGTCATTGTCATGGCTGGAAAATAATGTGTTCCTGAGGGAACAAAACGGAGATTTTCGAAGAAGTTCTTGTTTTGGTGTTAGCAGTCACTCACAAGCGGGCAAACTTTTGAGTTGTCAGAACGGTAGGTGGGTGTGTTTTCTGAAAACAGGTTAGTATGTTTATTCAATGTCATTTTAATGGCCCTAGTTGCTCACCTATTATGTTTCATCTTAACATTTACTTTCCACCCACTTATTGTTTTGGAAGGCCGTATGACGTTGCATTTTTAAAACCCAAAAAAGTCCAGTAGTATTGGAAGAATCTCTGTAGAAGGTCCGTGTTGTCATTGTCATAAAGGTGAAAACATACCAGAATTGTCATTGCCATGTACTGAACCGCCAAGCCATCGTTATATATGACTTCAAATTTGAATTTCGCGGAGAATAATGGTATGAATTGAATGACTGGGCTTCAGAAAGACATCCATGGAGGCCAATTACGTGATGAACGTCCAAAACCCTAGCAAAAGAAAGAATTAAATTTTTTAGCCTGAAAATTGGCTGTAGTTTGAGAATCACCCAGGTACCACTCTAGAATCAGTTGCAACATTTGCATTTCTTAGTTACGTAACCAAAACGTTACGTCCCCATTCTTACAAGTCTTGAACTCGTTCTTTGGTCAAAACGTGTGGCAAAGCCTGCTCCGCTACTGTACCGAAATGAATTCTCAAATTTATTCCGTTTTGGCAACGTACTTGTAACAATGTGCTGCCCTGACACGATTAGAGACTATCCCAATCACGTTTTAAGCTTTTTTGGGTTCTTCTCATAGGTGTTGAAAGAGCTGCCCGCATCAAACCATGGTATCCCATCATCAATGCAACGCTACTTACTGCGGTTGTTGGCTTGGTAGGGTGTTTAGGTATTTGAAATATTGTAACATCTTTCTGCAGAACGAGGGACCTTTAGAAAGTTAACGCTGTACACTATTTACTACAATGGTTGTCTTGGTAAGGTAGGTAGGTAGGTATGGTATCAATACTGTCACCACCTGACTGCAAAAATGGCATACATTCTACGGACACATCCTGCCCTACGATGAGAGATTAATGGAAACCGACTTAGCAAACTCCGTATTGCATCACCCACGGAATGAAAAAGTCAAGTTGGAAAGTGGAAAACGGAGACTTGGGTGTGACAAATGCTAATGAGACGGGCCCTACAAGACGCAGATGTCTTGGGGGCGAAAGTTATGCATCGCGCTCCCCTTCCACCCTTATTTTCAAGGGTTGAATCGGTCGTAGAGGTCCAACCCCTCCTTCCTCTTCCGACCCCCTTGAGAGGGAGATAGAGAGGATCGTCTTCCTTTTTACGACCCTCCTTCGTTAAAAGATGCCCCCAAATTATCCCTTCTCTCTTTTCCATCTGGATGCGGAGGCGTGGAGGGGCGCGAGTGATTTAACCCTTTGCCACCCCTGGGAGGCGGCAAATCGGGGGTGGCAGTTTTGATATAAAAAGCCCTTGACGACTGAGGGAAGTCCAAGTTCACCCATCAGCAGTCAACATGCAAGCATCTCTCGTTCTCGCTTTCGCCTGCGTTTTCGTCGCTGCCTCTCACGCCTCCTACATCGACTATGGTAATTGAAACAAAATTTTGAGACATTTGGAATTTTCAACACTAAAAGAAAGAATTTCCAATCATAACCGTTGTTTAATTCACAACTTATCAATTGTACCAACTATAATACAGTTGGGTAGTTAAGATAGGATAATAATTCAATAAGTAATAACTATTCATCGTCTGGTTCAGCTACTTGAAATATCGATTGTTCAACGTTCTGTTGAAGACAACACTCTTATTCAAATACTTACTCCAATCTTCCTGTCAAAATCACCTACTCAATTCTGAACTAAACATAAAACTAAGCTACAGTTTGCAAGACAGATTGATGTGGGTATTGTTTCGGTGTATTATTTTCAACACTAAGCCTGTGTTATAAGAATAGCACAAACTTTTTGTAATCACACCTCAAATTTTGTCATTTTACGTTTCTAGGTGCGTAGATTCCAAATTTGCACTATCTATACGCCATACAGACCGAGAAAAGCCTTGGAATTGATACAAAAATTCGTTCTTTTGGACATGGACTCCACTTGGGATCTAGTTGGTCTTAACTTTTCCATACGCCCAACACGCATAGATGCTGCGGGCGAGAAACTAGACATAAACGCGGCTTTTCGAGGTTTTTACTGAGATAGGAATGTGGAGAGTCATTTCCTAGAACTTTGCGAATCAAATTCGAATCAGATAGGTTTCAGATCCGTCAAAATTCATCCTTACCAAATAATCGCGATTTCTCAATCTAAAAGTGAAGCCCCGAACTCACAATAACACGTGCAATCACGCATTATTCAAAAAACAACAAACACATGCATTAGAATTGGCATCATTTTGTGCTTGAAATGGATGCATAGCTAGCATCCAAGGCACAAAACTAAACACAAACATAATTTGCTTGTTTCTCAAGAATTATGACTGGTTGTAGGTGGCAGCACTAAAGCACATTTCACCAGGCAAAAACTTTACCTAGTACTGTCTCCAAATTTTGTTTAAAGCTCTAAAACCCAGTAAGTTAATGTTTTTCAATTTCTACTTGTTGAAATGGTTGCAAAAAGATATTTTTAAGATTAAAAAGGATGGTTCGAAATGGAGAAATCCCGTTTTGAAAATTGCGGGACAGTGCAGAAGAGCACATTATTGTTTCTCATGAAGTGTGCGTGTTTGAACGTGCACTCCACGTGCTCAAACTGTTTAATTTCAAATTCATGGAAGAATATCCCTTGTTATGTAACGTTTAAAGTAGCTTTTCTTTTCTCGAAAATGTGATATTATTTCATTGGACAGAAAAACTAGGCAATTTCATGGAGCCGGAAATGGGGAAAAAACTATGGCCCGCCTTTATACTCCGTAAATAAGTTTTTCCGTAAGGGAAGAAATGAGAATTTCCGGGAGAAGAAAGAAAACGTTTATTACCCCGGCAGAAAAAGGGCGTTTTGAATTTTCCACCGAACCTTAGAAACGTCAGTTTTAGCAGATGAACTTTTACAATTAGGGTACAACGATTATGCTCTTCTTTGAGAAGAGAGTTGCATTTATCTTAACAAACAAATTAGTTTTCTAGTTCATTTTAGGTGGTGTTCCGTTTCCTAAAGCGATCATAAATGATTTCCATAAGCAGAACCTGTGAGAATTTTATTGTTCTGAACAATCAGTTTTGATGCTAAACTGTTCTATGTATAGGCTAATTCAAGCCCTCATTGTTATTGCTGACTTGCTTAAGCTGAGTTTTTGCCTCTCAATCTGTTTTTGCCGCATTTGAAAGAGGTTTTCAATTCATTTTTGTTTTTAAATTTTCAGAGACTCTGCTCTCCTGATTAAAGCTACGAATAGTATTTTTGTCAGTCTTGAGATAAATAAACTTAGGTACTACGTTTTCTCTGACCCCACAATCACAATAGTGATTGGCCCATTCACGTTTAGCCTACTGATGTACTATTATGAATAACCTAATATCGTGGAATAATCAGGAATACATATTGTTTAGAATATTCACTAACCTCGAATCAATTTCATATTCATGCACTTCGCCTTGGGAGATGAATCAGACGCCTTCAAGGGTCTGGGTTATCCTCTGAGCGTGGCGGAGCATTAAACCGCATTCAGCTCATTGGAAGGGGCAACTATACCATTCCATCCCCTCACAACCCACCCAACAATATCCTGACTCAGATTTGAGACATGACAGTAAAATTGCTATTCTGCACTTTTGCTCTCGTTTCATCAACATAATGTTATAACTTCAAAGCTAGTTAAACGATACACCTCCACCTAGAAATAATTGTCGCTGCTGAGAGTCGAGCTTTTGAATGAAGATATTTCTTCATTCTACAATCAAGAAAATAGTAGTTCCATGACATTTTCGACATCAAGAAATTGGTATTTCCATTATTGAGGGCCACTTCCGTGTACTGTTAAGTATTCTGAAGTGTGTTGTGAGCTTTTCAAATTAGAATCTTTCTTACTTTTGGTGTTTCGACTGGGACATGAGCTTCAATCTACATGTACCTTACTACAATTAATTTCTGGGAGAATTTTCAAGAGAGGATAAATCCTTATCAAACCAGACCAAAATTCCGTGTTACCTACAAATTTTTCTTAGGTAACCCAATTACCTACAAACGGTAGATATATTGATGGGGTTAGAAGGAGGCTTTACGCAGTAAATTCTCCCCTTTTCTTATCAACAATCCATGAATGTTGTAATTCGAACATTAATATTTCAAAATGAACATTGTCTCTCTCTTCTCTCCTTACGAAGGTTGCATGATACGACGTTTTAAGAGTATCAATCGATCAATCAATCAATCAATCAATTTTATTTGCCGTTATAGGTAACAATGACCTTTACAACAAAGAAATTCGCATCCTAATACATTACACGTGAAAAATTATTAATAATAAAAATAAAAATAAAAACACCTCTCCGTATAAAATTAAATATGGGCATTAAATTGTAAATTCCGACTGTCTTAATATTATAGTTGGACTAAGTACATCTCTTCTTATTTAAATTAATTACCCTAGTTTACAGACCTACAATGCAACAACCCGACATCAATTAGCATGTCTTCAAGAAACTTCCTCCTCTTGAGAAAAGCGACTGTATAGCTGTACAACGTGAACACCATGTTCCATTCGGGGAAGTTAATAGGCAATTGACAATATACTCCTCACTTAGTCTGCCCGATCCAAAATACCTAATTCTATTGTTGACCAGCTGTGGACATGTACCTAGGACATGGAGGAAGGTTTCCCGATCACCCTTATTGCACAGCAGACAGCTTTGTTCGGAGTATATTTTCCATAATACACCTTTGTGGAAAATTCGCAGCATTGAGTCGCTTCGGAGCCTCATCTGAGCGATCACACGCTTCACCTCAAAGGGGTTCCAATTGAGGTAGCCCAGAAAGTTGGTGTACCCCTCGATCGTCTTTATATAATTTTTATTGTATGACGAGCAAATCATCCTTTCGTAATCTTCATAGGCTGTCATCGTTGCGAAACTGTTCAAAACTTGCTGCTTCTTTTTGACCACCCATCTCACATCTTGCTGGTCCCACAACTCACTGTATCCTCGTTTCGAAAGTAGGTTTTTCATTTCACGTTTTAAGAGTATGTATTTCGATTCCAGATGCTCTGGAGAACGCAGAATCCGACTACTACCCTTCAGAAAGAATGCCCTACCCCATGCAGGCAAAGTAAGTATGCTTTAGAATTTTTAACTTCGACATACTCTCTTTTCAAGGTCCCAAAAAATTAAAATGGAGACTAGCCATCATAGAGACTAAAATTATTCTCAAACAAAAGGGACTGACAAAACCAATATTTAGTTTTCCTTCAGACATGCAGTGAATACTCACTGCGGGAGCACGAGGAACAAAAACCCAAAATGGAACGTTTGACGACAAAACAACATGGATTAAATAATTAGTTTTCGTCTCGTTGGAATCAATATCGGTCTCAAAAGTATTTAACAGTACTTTTTAATAAACAATTTTATTAATATATACAAACAAAAATCATTAAGTTTCGAACTCGTAGATCTAGTTACTAATTTGAAATAGTGGGATTAGAAAAAAAAAGTTGTTTTAAGACCTTTCGAGACTACAAACTTCACTGCAGCTTTTCAATGAGTTGACGTTGTCTATAGCCCCGAAAAAAAATCATATACAAACTAAAAATTCATTTTTCTGACTCTCCAGGCATCCGCAGTAGCTGAGGAAAAGTTATGTTGTATGAGGTCTCTACAATTTGTGGAGTTAGCTCAATGTATATATATTTACATATTTTTGAATGAAGTTATAAAACACTGAAAGGGATTTTCGGATGCGTGATTGGACTTGGGAAAACACCATGGGCAACCGAATACCAATCACATTAAAATTCGCTCGGATGTCCTACTTCCCAAACTACTCTCCCACCTTGTTTTCGCATTTAGCGTTGAATATGTAGTTCGTTGCTTTTGAATCCGATGCTGTAAAGGGTCTGCAAGAACTACTTCTATAGTTTTTATCCATAACGGACAGGTTTTTTAAATGCCAGTTTGAATAATTTGTGGAGGCACGTCGAACGAAAGGCCTATATAGGTACCCGGATTTGAATTATTATTACTAAACTACTCATAGTGATATGAAAATGTTTATCCGAAAGGAGTTATCAAGTTCTATTAGCAAAGTATGAGCATAAAACGGAAGGATACCTGGAGTGGTTGGATTTAAATGACCGCAAATGGTTGGTCTTTCGGATTGCTATAATTAAAGCTTTAATCTCCTCTGTAAGGAAAAGTACTTGAAACATTGAGTTGTGGGATAAATGTTCACTGATTATGGCAAGAGAATGAGTTAAAATTTGGAACTGATAGGCGTTGATCTATTCATGACTCGTTGATACTGGAGAAGGAGCTTATAAAGTAACGTCGGTACTTGCATTACGTCCCAATTTTACATATTTAACTTTATTGGAACCTTTCCCCGCTTTTTCCACTTTTATGACATATGCACAGTTTCAAGATTTCTTTCGAGAATAAAACTGCTAGTAGTATCCTTCAAAACTTGAAGAAGAGCGTGTATGCGGAGCTTACCAATTGTGCCAACAGCAGTACAAGAAATGCTATCTTTATCAAGAAACCTCTTGCATAAACATTGAGAGAGTTGCACAAGAATGCAGCTCAGCATTTCCAATCATTGAGAACAATTTTTCATTAATATTTTTCCCTTTCTTCAAGATGCTGAACTTGTTTGCATCATTCTTTGACGAGCAAATGCAGCATGTTTGTACAGTAGGCACCATTCACCATTCAACTTATTTACTTAAACTTTGTTCATACTACGATTTCGTCATCTCATCCTCCAAGATGTTAGAGTTGCATTTAAGTTGAACGATACAATATGATCGGTCGACGGTCGACTTACATTGTGACACTCAGTTTCTTGTTCGGGCTCCCGATTTTCTGAAGGTACAAGTACTTGCATGTTCACCATGCTTGGATACCTACATTTATCAGGGGTAGAAGGCATTCTTCAATATTTGAGTATTGGCAATCTCTCACCTAATTCCCAAAATCCCAAAAAATGAACCCTTGCTGTTCTTGAATCTTGATCTTCCCATAATGTAATGTTAGCTGAAACAAGCTCGTAACTTCCTACCTTGTTGAGGTTGTTTGACCAAAACTATTTTGTCATGATTTCAAGTCAGCAGCCAAATTTAATCTTTCGAGGAACTCTGCTACTCCGAGAATCTACAAGAATCATACTAATCTCATACCCAGAGAAGATGGTCAGAATGTGTATTTCTTTTTTTTTCCAAATGAAGAATATGTTGAAACCTGCTGAATTCGCTAAGAGCAGGTTAGTTTAAGCTGGAATGTATTCCGGTATTCCTAACTTTATTATCGATTTGAATTGAAACTACGATATTTGAGACCACTGCTACACTTTAAATTACACTTTATAACTTGAGTATATTTAGTTATAGTATCAAGATTTAAATTGAAACTACGATATTTGAGACCACTGCGACACTTTAAATTACATCACAGTTTATTATTATTTTATTGGGTAGCCCTATTTGCACAGGTTTCTTTATATTTGGTGAAGATTCACTTGTATCTTGAATCAGTGCATAGTTACATGAAATTGAGGGATTGAATAGTTTTTTCGTTAATTTATCGTGTTGCCAAGCATCTAATAACAATGATATACCTATTTCTGTTAGAAAAGGTTATTCATAACCTATCACTGTAATTGGTCAACAATTGAACAAATATTTTCACTGCAAATTAATGTTCCCATATGGCAAATGGCATCTGTACCGGCAAGAACTGACTGTTTAAGGAGGTAACGCTCAAACTCGAAATGTCGTCTGATTTTTGAAGATTTTTACAATTCATGGTCATGCTCAAGACTTTTTTTTCAAGACGCCTCAAATCTGTGTGTGAATGGTTGCCCGTGCAGTGCTCTAGGAGGATTAAAGTCACAAAAATCAACATTCTTGTTGATTTCGGACTTTTTGAAACGTCAACAAACTTCCAAAACCTCTAAACCTAACGATGTTTGATTTCAATATATCAAAGTCGCAAATCAATGTCCACATTACGGTCTCTAGTATTTATACCGCCAAAACTGATTTCTAGGTAAGTAGCTCTCAATAAACTAAAAATTGCGCCTGAAAAGCGTTTAGCAATTCATTTTATGTTGAATACTTCCTTTTTTTGATTGAAGCCTCAAATATTTTTGCGAATTATTGTTTGTGCCATGAGTTACCAAAATCATCAACTCACGTTAACTCTGGACTTTTTAACGCATAAAACATCCTAATAAATCAGTTGATCGGACGATTTACAAAGAGATATATTAGAAAACATAATCTACTGTATTCCTTTCGATTGATCACCATTCTCGTTAGGGTGGTCTCAAACGGCTACTGTTTCTCTGTGGAATATTCAATAACGATGGAGCTTCCAATCACGAATTGAACCTTGAGACCACCGATCTGTCCTTTAGCTGAGGTGATTTTTTAAAAGGACCCACCCACCCTTATCCAACTCTTCTTCAATTCATTGATATTCAACATGGACACCGAAAAACAATTGCAATCCGAGTTTCTCAATCCTCAATTCGGGTACAACCCCCAATTTTTCCATGTACAGCTCAATTCGAGTCTATCCATCAGCCGCAAAGCCCTAGGGGTCAGGGTCGCTGACTCTGATGAGATTTCGAGGCGCGTGTTGATGGGATTATGTTAATATCCCACCCCTCGACCTCTGCCAAGGGCCTTTTATCGGAGCTCCAGTATTCACGAGGGCAATTCTCATTTATGCCGAAAAAAAAACCTGGATTCTCTCAGCGCGCCCACTCTTCCGGCATAATGAAACTGCTACATTCTTAAAATTGACTCCCACTTGTTTACGTTTATTAAACACCCTTGCGAAATACTCGAGCGTTTCAAATGTTAACTTGCACTCGCTGTTTACTTGGGAAATGTACAAAGTATTTTCGAGCGAACTCTCCAATTCTTAATCTACCGACTTACTGAAAATATCATTCTGCGAGAAACCAGACACAAATGTCGTGTTGTTATGAAATACCTTCCAAATACTTCCGACCTAAGTAATACTCTTGTTGAAAGAACAGAGGGTAATCTCAAGTTATTTGTTCGGAATTGTAGAGAAATTATGAGAAGACGAGGAAACGGAAATACAAGGGTTATTATTCCTAATGCCTCAGACAAAAATTGGCGCAGTCAAACGTAAATTCATTTTGCTCATCCTCTAATAAAATTATCCAACATTTTCCTGCAGCCTTACAAAATTTGCAACGTGTTTCCAAAAAGTACTACATCCATTTTGGTCATTGGTGAGAAATTCAAGGAAAACCATTACAAGCTGAAAACTTGCCCCACGTCATAAAACTTTTAATGTGTTCTATTATTGATATTAAAAAGAAGCAAGTTATTTCTAGACGTCAATTTGCAAAGACATTCCCAAGCTGCTGCGGTTGAAGTTGCATGCAGCTGCCGCCCTCCTCCTTCTCCATTCTACACTTTTTCCACAGATAAACAAATTTTCTTTCAAATCATACCAATTTTTTTAAGCAGAATCTTCCTTGAGGACTAATAAACGTAGTGAGTTTTTTTATGTAAGGCGTAGAGGTACCTGTCAGAACCCCATACGAGCGTCTAACTTTGAAAAACCCCGAGCTCCTCTCAGTGATGTCCAAACTTCATCACACGTTGGTAACACATACCGTTCCCTGACAATATATTCGTTCAACTTAGTATAGTCGACCAAGGTCTTGTTTTGGGGCTTCAACAATTGGGGAACACCATTCTGTTGCCTCCGTGCCTTTCTCAATAATGCCCATCCCAGTCATTCGTTGTAACTCCTGTTCAACTTTCGGGACAAGGGGGAGTGGTAGCCTGTTGGGAGCTTGAAGAGCAAATGGAACAGCATCCTGCTTCAATTAAATCGAATAAGGTTCACATTTGAGACTACCTGGAGAGATGGAAAATATAGAACTGTATTTCTGCACTCATGAGACTATTGATGCCACTGAAAGAGAAGCCGGAACAGGAGTCAGAGGAGCACAATAAGATATCAAAGACAGTAAAAGAACCGCCGACCTGCCCAGCAAAGGTCGAAATTAACGGGCAATGATTCACCAAATACCAAGCTCTATCGAAGCAGTGAGTGGCAGTTTTTGATGGTGACGATGTTATGGAAGCCACCTTGGAGATCACACCATGGTTGTCAACATCCTTTCTATTAAAACTGGTATGAACAAACTAAAAAAATACGCTTCAAATAATTGAAAACCCTTCAAAAACGGCTGAAAAAGGATAAATCCTATAAAGTAGTGGATATAGTACTTTATATTGTAGCCAGTGTGACACTCTTTAATCGATATAGTTATTTTTGATCGCAAACAGATGGAAGTACTCTTTTATGATGGATACAGTACCTTTTGAAATAAAACTGAATATTCAACCTAGTTTTTCAAGGGAAATACCTACTGCCAAGTTGATTGCATTTTTGTGTGGTCCCAAAATCCCCGGGAAGGTAATAACTCGCTTTTGAAGAAAAAGATCTTTAGTACCTTTTGGAAACAAGCTCCTCAATTCGGGAAATACTTCATGAAATCCTCAGTTTGATAAAACCACATTTGATCGACGAAATGGACATAGTGAACATAAGCTTAAAAACAAATATTACATCAGTAACGTGGAATTCAAAATGCCAATCCTTTTACTGATCAGGTGTGCATGAAAATCGAATAGAATGTTCTTTACACACCACCAAATCTGGAAACATTATTTTTAAAGTTGAATATCCAGAATGGGTAGGAAACTTGAGAATTTAAATTGGGATATTCCTCACTTAATTTGCTGAAAGATTGAAGCGTCCGTTCGCAGATAAGTGATTAATGGTGAAAGTTAGCCTGAAAAACGAAAGTCCTATAATAAATTAATTGGTTGTTCTTAGTTTGAATATTATACGTTCAAAAAATTGAATAAGTGTCAGGATTTATTCGAACTCGAAGACTTTTCACGCATCATTCAGAGAACGTTTGAAGTCCAAAACATGGAACGTGCTATCACCTGTTCATCCTGTCATCTTTGGAACACACACACTGATCAGATGAAGGACCCCTGTGGCTAATTTATTCCCTATTCGATCTACGGGAGTGAAGTATAAATTGAGCTCTTTTTAAGATCTAGGATACAATCACAAGTTTCTCCAGCACCGAGTTCAGATAGTGTACCACAGATTACATCTAAAAAACATAGATTAGAAAATTTTTGTATACGTTAAAAACCCTCAAAAGTCTTCCCTACGTAGTACCTCGAGTAAATGTACCTCTATTTCTTTAGACAAGAACTGAAACATGTTTAATGTTTTAAACAAATCACCAATAAACTTTCCATTATTACTCTCATCAATGGTTCCCCACGCGACTATATATACGTGACTATATAACCATTAAGCCTTGCGATTCATATCTAGCGTCGTCGTTGGTCAGCTTTGCGGGTTGCTTTATCAATACTCAGACATCCCACTCATGTCAGCTAGTGGTTTTCAACCAACTACATTCATGTACTCCCACATCGTGAATATCGATTGGTAATCAGCGTTAGATCACTTTCATGAATCAAAAGCAGAGAGAGCGTTCGCTATAGGACATATGTGATTGGGTGGGTGTAATTATAGCCAATGGTCTAATTAAGGGTTATTTTCTTAATTCAGAAGAGGCAATTACTTTCATGTGAGTAAAAACTAGAAAAACTGACTAATTTTTTTATCGGAACGACATAACTGAATTAATGAGGTTGTAGTTGATGATATACTTGAAACAGTTGCAATTAATGTCTGAAGTTTGACCGTAGTAGAAGAGAAACGAAAGAAAACAATAGATATAATGGAGCATGAATACAAAATAATTGTGCTGCAAAAAGAGCATTAGATTACATTCCAAAAAACCCAAAGGTTAATAGAAAGTAGTGCAAACGATTCGATGCTGTTCTTTTACGTTCCACCATTTCTTTTAAAAATTTTGTCCATTTGTTGAATTAGAAGAACTTCATTATGTGGACACTTGTTGGGGGTTGGCTCTGTATACGATTTGTAAGTTTCCAGGGGGCTTATGTCGATCCAACGGTTCGATCATTTGTTAAAAACGCATTTCATCAATGATTCTGTCCATTCCTCGACTGATTAGTATAATGGTTGAGGGAAATCTCGGTTTCGTTCACGTTTTTAAGAGAAACCTTCTCAATAAGCCAACAATACACATTTTTAGCTACTCCCCTCAATTTTTTGGCTTTTCAAAACTGCAGGGTCAAACGGGTAAAAAAACAGCAGATAGATCCTATTCACTTCTAGAACCTCAGTAACACTGTACCCCAAGGGTAAGTTATTGAAAAAATTGAAATATGACATTTTTGAGATAAAAGTTAGATAGTTTTTCGTTCGCTTTATATACGAAAGCTCAATAAATGGAATGAGACACGTCGGTGCATTATACGAACAACTCTCTGCGTCCAAAGTTTTTGAACAAAAAATTATCAACACGATTGTGAATCACCAAGCGGTTTCATCATGCACGGAAAAGGCTGGTTCTGGTAACTGAATTCAGTCTTATTGTTCTTCTCGTTATAATTTAGTAGTTTTTAAAACTTATTTAATTCATAATTCTTTCCAATATCTGATAGGTACGTGAAATTTTATGGATTTCATGATTCCAGCACATTTTTGTATTGTCGCAAAGCACCCAGTACAAAATGTAGGTAGTAAATGTGATGTAAGGACCTATTTTTGCCCTTTTAATACTCGTTTCTAACAGATGAAAATGAATATTACTTGAATAGCTGCCTTCTTCTTTGCATTCCTTCCAAATTCTTCTCAAATCATTTAAAAAAAGGTTTTATCTCGATCTACGTAGTTTGTAAACATCCCGTCCTTAAACGGGAACCAAAGTCTGACGCTTGTCTCAATTTGAAAATTTCTCATTCATACAATCAGAGCTCTCGCCGACTATAAGCTGATGGGTTTCGTAAAAAAAGGGAGTCTTTAAAAAAAATAGGGATGAATGAAAAGGCAAAAGAGGGGTCTCACCGCCGAGGAAACTCCGTCCATTAAGTAGACGGTACAGGGGAATTCTTTTATTCAAATCGAGTTCCGTCTCGGAAACTAGTTTCGTTTTAACGAGGTAGCGCTACCGCAAGAGTAAGAGGATTGAAACGAAAACTTCTCAACCACATTTTCGTTTTATAGGAAAATAGGGTGGGGCTGTGGTTTTTGCGAATAGTATTATGAAGTAGAGCGCTCTTAAAGGATCTCTAATGAAAGTAAATAAAATACAATTCCGTTAATTGTTTTCCAACATTTAGCAGATGAATCTTATAGATGAATCAGAGTTGTTACCATTCATTTCCTTTTCAAAACAGATTTTTCCGGTAGGTGGTTGGTAGTGTACTTATCATCTTGGCTCAAAAACTGATGTTATTGTTCGAAACAAAATAAAACTGGTGCTATGAGGAATGTAGCTTGGATTAGATCGATTTATCCAATTCCGTTCCATTTTAAATTTGTCCATAATATCCATTGATGCAACACCATTGATCCAGTACAATACTCGTATAATAAAACTGAGAGGGAGCTGCCTCAGCGCTACTGACTTGTGACTTTTGGACGTGCAGGTGGTTCGTGAAATGTTGAGAGAATCAGAGATTTTGCAGTATTGTTGTCTCAGAGCTACCACCAGCACATTTCAGCATCAACTGCGGTAATGTTAATCGAAAAGATAATTTGAAAATCATATTTGGGCCGGCTCATTTGATACAGTGTTTGCCCGAAATGTGAAGGAACCAGATAATTCTGCACTTTCTTAATGCAGACAGCAGGGGACGTACCTACGACGTAGTAGGTGACTTTGTCAACAGGTGTTTTATGAATGCGATAGACGACTTCCAAATTGAATGATGTGCCCGAAAATGCTATTCTCTAAATTACAGTTTGGAAGACCCCTTGAAAGAGAATCGTAGAACATGATGTGCTTTCGGGCCGTCAACATGATTTGAATATTTCTGACATCGTCTTAGTTTGTTAGACTCGAGATATCCCTCAGCAGCTTGACACAGTAATGTAATTGTCTCATGAGATCAGTGAGGCTATGTGGAATTTGGATTGGAATTGTTCGATTTTCCTATACTAAGTATTGTATCCATGCTCCGAGGTATATAAAATTCATCAACCATGCTGAATGGCCGATGAGCTTGATAGCATAACGTTTTAGTTTTGACTTTGGTCTCGTTCGTGCAATGCATTCATTCTTCGAGGCCTAATTTGAGTCGAAGCTTATGACCCTACATCTGCCTTCCTTTAAATTGACTTCTCTCATTTCCAAAACTTTGAAATCTTGCAAACCATGTTAGTGGCCCTTTTGCAAAAACATCAGACACGATGAGTAGAACACTGACATTCATCTTCTTTTCACTAACTACAGAACTTCCTTATTTTTGTAAAGGTGAAATTCCTGGCAGATCGGAATCCCAAAACACAAAATTCTTGTCAGAACGAATCAATTCAAAGTCCGTGAAAAATATGTGTTTTAATGATCCATAGTATTTAATTTATTTTATTATTAGCTTGTTAAGGTCTCGGTTTGACGTCTTTACACACTAAATGCCTGCATCACATGGTGAGTAATTGACCCTGTAATGGTGTTATTATTCCATTCAAAATTACACTGAAGCTAGCTGGAATTCGACTCGGAACAGTTCTGATGCTGTTTTATAGATCGGTATCTTGCTCTGATGTAAATAGCATTCTGAAGAATAGGTTTGTTCGTACGATTTGATGAAAGAGTTGTCTGATGATTAGAATGAATTGAGGCAGCTCGTTGCTATGCATTTATTTGGAGTTGGTGCCACAAACGTTCTTCATCACATCTCCAAAACTTGCACTGTTGGTCAAAAGAACTTGCAAACTATATTGATTGCCTCTCTGGGAACAGCAGCCAGTTCAAAATGAACACCTAGAATCCAGACAGACATAATCCATCAGAAAGAGCTCTAACTCTTGAGTAGTACTTTCTAACGGCAGAACGGTTTTGCACATGAACCCAAAACACACCCTCTCGTCAGAAAAGAGCCCATATAAAGACAGTGATTGGATATAAGTTTTTGGCTTCCCTGTCTACCTGTAACTAGCGGAAGCATTGTTTTTTTTCTTTACTGACCCACTGAATTTACTTTGAAGTTTTTCTGACGCTGGTCTCGGTTTGGTGTTTTTGCAGACGCGAGGCGTGCGTCACCAGGGGAGGCAGCTGCGATCACAGCGCGTCCGATTGTTGCGCAAATACCGTGTGCCGCTGTAACCTTTGGGGCGCCAACTGCAAATGCACGCGTAAAGGACTCTTTTCCAAACGGGGTTGAAAAACTTTCCAGAACCGCCCAATTACCTGCCACGAGGGATTTTTTTTTTAAATTGATTGATTAATCGATCGAACCGAATATTTCGAAGGCTTCAGTGTTTCGTGTTGAGTGAAATTTGTTTTTTGTATCTTTCCTTTTTCGTTGGAACTGTCAGATAACAAACCGATATTTTATAATCCTATCAATAAATTCTACAATGATCGTTGAAACTCGTCGTTGAACTTTTTCTGTCAGACTTCTCCCTTCCACCAACTCTAAAAGAAGGTATTAAGAAATTTAACTGAAAATTGAAAACCTTTAATAACTTGGGAAATGTCGTGGTCATTAGTTCGTTATCAAATTGTGAATGGATTATGTCTGTTTGATTCTTGAAGGTATCGATATGATTTGCAATATACAAACTTGAATTACTTAAAACACAATATATCTACGACTTCTTCACATTCCGAGGACCTTTCCATTATCAATTTGACCTACAGATTTCTCCTCAATATTTTAGGAGAAGTTGATACGTTAATTTGGTCGAAAATTCAGTTTCTCCTGTGGAATCTCTTTCAGAAAAATGAAGAATTTTGTCAAGCATAACCAAGCTTCAATCCTCTACAGAAAATAAGAAAGAGTTTGAGAATAATTATTGTTTATATTTGGAGATTGAATGTAAATTTCAAATAGTTATAAAGAGGATCGTCCACCATGTAGCTAGTCTTGAGACTAGGGCTTTTGGCATCCAAGGTTGGCTAAATTGAATTGAATACAATTACAAAAAATTTTGTTTACTTGTCCCAACCAGTATCTTTTGATAACTAGTAGATATCCTGAGCATAACTTTTTTCTCTCTATAACTACAATTACTGTATCACTATGGAATACATTTATAAAAATGTGAAATAAACACAAATCATCATGACTGCCAACAACCGCTTCAACAGTTAAGACAACGAAAGCAGATAAATTGAATGTTCCTGTGCCAATCTACGGACTATTCTTAGGGTAGCCTAGGAGTTTTAGAAATCCGTACACAGGGTTGCCACTTTGATTTGAGACATCCCAAACCACGGGCGGCAATTCGAATCTTCGAATTCCGTTAAGATACTTACAGATACAACGGGACTTTTCACAATTAAGAAGTAAACGAATTAATTAATTAAATTGCATAGGTACCTACATATGTACCTCTTCGGGGGATCTCACAGCTGCTGCATGCATGAAAATGGTGAAAAACTGAAAGCACATTCAGCAGTTTGGATTTCCACCAATTTCACTGATATTAACCTAGATTATGAGAATGTATGTTGTTTCCAAAGGATATCATTACATTCAAAGATATGGTAGAACTGTGTATTCGTTAACGTCTTTGTAACTTGCACAGTATAATCAATTGGAATCAGATTAAGCTCAAATTAAAATGGTAATCGAGATGTTAACTCCTAGATGATGTTCCAAGAATAGCTTAGCCTTCCACTCTATTTTATAGTGACTGTTCGTGCATTCTGTAATGTCACCAAATCATAATTCTTGCTGAATCAAACTGAAACTATTGAGTTCGACATCACAGTCATGTTGATAAGCCAACGTAAAATGTTTTTCGCTTCAAAGCATATCAGCTTCAGGTTGAAAAGGGGTTTTCGAGTTCACCTAAATTAAATTTTCCACCCAACTCATATTATATGTTTTAGATCCCATAAATTACTTTTCCATTCCGTTTCGGCGGGCCTGCCTATTTTGGAACCTCGCCAAACCCATAACTTCCGAAATGTCGATCCAATTATCACCTAGGGTTATTCAGGATTATTCAGCTAATCTAATCGTATGGATCAATGTGAGCGTTTCCCTAACATTCACAGCCGCTTCTCCCAAAATGTCTCGTCGCCAAACGTCTGATTATTACTAAATCAATAATGACCACAATCGTGAAACCCTCCTGACAAATCATTTGTAGACGATTATTTTTAATCAGTATTTTTAAGCGAAAGCCAGACCAAAACAGGACATCTATTGTACTCCCCTCCACCCCTGTCTGTTTTCATCTCCTAACAAATCCGAACAAACTTCTGCTTTCTGAATTTCCATTTTGGATAACTGATTCTATCACTTGCCTGGGCTGTAGTATCTACACGTATAAAAATGGAAACATGCCTTTAAAATCTTTGCTTTCAAATGCAAGCTAGTTACTTATAAATAATCATTTCATATTTGATTCGAGTTATTCCGATAACAATTAAGAATTCAGCACTAAGAACTCATGTTATGCATACGAAGACCACATACGTCACACCAAATGTACCAGCCGACTTTTTGTTCGTTTTTTGATTAATAACCCACTTTTTGAACATTTTTATGGACTTGTGGTTGCAACTGAGAACCGAGTCATTTTGTTCCCGAGTTTTGACTTTTTTGAGTTTTCGTGATTGTTTTACAGACGCGAAGCTTGCGTCCCAAGGGGCGGTAGCTGCGACCACAGCGCCTCCGACTGCTGTTCCAACACCGTCTGCCGCTGCAACCTCTTCGGAGCCAACTGCAGATGTCAAAGGAAAGGCCTGTTCTCCAAGCACGGCTGAAAAACTTCGCCGAAAAGTCCAAACGTTGATTCACAAAAACTGAAACGCTGAAGACTTAATAAACCTCTACAGAAGCCATATATCTATTTTTCAATCGTTTCGTGACGAACCTTCAAATAAGCGCTTTACACTGGCTCTATATTTGTACTGTTTTCGCGGAAGGCCCCTCAAAAAGCCTTCTGTGATATTTGGTAACAATAAAACCTTCATATAAGAAAATCTTGTACACGGTTTCATCCTATTTGACTTCACCACTTCTTGAATCGTCCACATTTTCATGAGAAATCAAATACAATCTTTGCTTGAATGCGATTCTTCTCCACCCCTGACCGAGAAGGGATTGGGGATTATTGACGTAATTTGGTGACGATGTTTTTTATTAGAGCAAAATTCTCAGATAAGCTAAGCACTTGTTGCATTGTTCAGTTTTGAAGAAGCAAGCTTTGAAGTAAGCGCAAGAGTAAGATTATAGAAGTGTAATATCCTTTTAGAGCCGGTGCAGGAAGGTGGCTGAAGAAGAATCAGTTCAGATCTATTCCTTATGAATTGCAGTTAGCTGAATTAACTGTGGATTAATTAGCTACGTGGTCTCTGTGGTATAACGGGTCCTTCAGAATATTTAGCTTGTTATGGACTCTGTCAGCGCTCCGTTACTTGAAACTAATGTCTAAATACGTAGACCCGTTGAGATTCCATGGTTTACCTTCGATGTATTGCAGGCCAACCACTTCGGCCCTCGTAAGGAGTAGCTACTTCGTTTTATCACTTTGTTATAAGCTAGTGGTAGAAAGAAACAATATGGCCTGTTAGCTAATTGAACAATTCAGCAGACACGTCTGTTTCTGACGATTTAGTTTTCCAGCTTGAGGTCTATATGTAACGGTAACTGTTGATACTTTTAATACGTAGGATCGTTGATGGATTCATTCATAGTGGGTTGCATCGATAGACAACAATGTTTTCATTGCGTTCAACTCTCTAATATTTCGGTAAAAAATGACTCCTACGGTATATTCTTCCTTTCATTACACCTTCACACCTCACAGTTCCTAATGTCGCCAGCAGTCGGTATTCATTTGAATTCCTGAGCACCAATTTGAATCCTGTTGATACCAAGTCCAACATTACGAAATTGTTTGCTACTCACAAATTTGCAATAATGAGTTGCCTCTTCTTTGGTCGCCCACTTGGAAAAGGATTTGGTTTTTGATATCATCTTACAGCAGCACTTAGGCCCTCCTGTCATCGGCATAAAAAGGTAAACAAATAATTTTTTTTTCAATTTGCCATATTTTTTGTGTTTTGGAAGTAAATGAACATATTGCCTCCAACAAATATGCCTTCACACACATTGTCAAGAAAGTGCCAACAGTTTCTCAGTAAAAATGGTGCAAGTTTGCACAGCAAACAGAGCTGTTTACAGAACATACTTATATCTAGATACTTATATCCTCAATATTGATGAAGATATTTGCACAGCATGAATAATATCAGTTTTTGTAAATAAAATGGCTAAACCTGTATTTCACTGGGTACACGTTACGGTACTCAGATCTGCAATGGAAGCTCTATAATTGACCTGAAAACAGAATTATTCATGGCATTACGCAAGACAACTTACATAATATCCATGTACCATGTTTGGAAAGTATTGCGAAGCCTCGTACCATACCGCACCCTAGCTTGCTTTCAGACATCACCTCTAAAATCACATTTCCACCATGAATAAGAAGTGATTTCAGTTCAAATGTTAATAACGAATCGCTGCTCAAGTCAAACATTAATTGTCCTGCACAGCAAATCACGTATAATTTGTTTTTCGTATTTCCAGAAAGAGCTGCTTAGGTAAGAACCAAAGTTGTGAAAACCGGTCCAACGATTGCTGCTTCAGCACGGAGTGTCGTTGTAACTTGATGAAAGACAACTGCCGCTGCGTCAGTAAAAGATACTTCAGGCCCTACGCATCTTCCGTCTACGACAGATAGTTGATGTAAAGGATTTATTTTTTGTAATAAACGGCTAAAAAACACTTGTGTAAGAGCTTACTGTAAATGATAAGATTCCTAACTCCTTTAGAATATTACGTCTATAGAATATTATAGTGGGAAAGCCCAATTTGCAGCACCTATTTCAATAAGCGAGTGTAGCTATATGTAGTGACATGGCTTATAAACAATAAAGATAGATAGATAGATAAATGTTTTATTTGTATAAGTCACTACATGATATTCAAAACAAACGGGAGAGACAAAAGCAAGAACAATGCTTCCAAAACCTTTCAGTCTTGAGACAGGCTTAAATATTTATGCCGTGCACAACAAGAAATACGTCAAAATACTTGTAGGCCTACTAACTGGCTACGATTTCATTTTAACAAGATTCGGAAATTAATAATGGATGCTTACCGCTTCTGTGAGACTGAAACAGAGAACGACGTAAGCATCTTGTGCTACTGTGGCGCACTTGGTCGAATCAGATATAACATCTTTCGGATTTGTATTGTCTATCGATGCTATTTCCAACGTAGCATATACAACTGGGTTCTCTGGTTTGCTAAAACAAGGGAGGAAGGGAATTACGAAAATGTTTGAAAATCCTTTTCATTAGGCTATTGCAGACTGGAGACAATAGTGTAGAGGTATTGATAATCAGGAACCAATGTCACTGTACCATCAAAAGAAGAAAAAAAGCTCCTGTTCGTAGCCTGGCAAGCAATTTTGTTGGGGAAACCCGTGCAATGGTACTCGCCCAGGAGATGCTCCAGTCAATTGAATTTGGACAAGCGGTGAGCCTGTGTGACTCCCAAGCTGCAATTGTGAACTTCTGCACCAACAGTCAGACAATCTCCCATGATGTTCACAGGGAAGAGAGCTCCTTGAGCTACTGGTAGGTAGTGAAGCGGTGGTTGCTCTGTAGTGGATCCCATGTAAGCATTTGGGGCAGTGGTCCAAAGCCCTATCCAAAGAAGGCTCCCAGACGCACAAGCCTTACGCGCCGTGGCCGACTTATTCCAAGTGGGCCTCACTGCTCAATCTGGCTAATGCAGCCTACTGATCTCCCCGGCCAAGAGTCAGTCGCTGAATTCAGATACCTCACTGGTTATAGCGGCAACTTGAACTAAAAGACATCCCGTCCTGCTCATAATGTGAAACCTCATCGACCAGCGCCAGTAACCATCTTCGACTCAATGACATCAGACTTACTACTAAACGGTCGAGAATAAGGCTTTATTGGGCTCCAAAAGATCGTTTGGCTACAGAGCCTTAAACGATTTGGGAGTGGAAAAAAATTGTAACCCCCTTTCAAAAGTTGTTGGTTTACGTTTCAAAATACGTAGATTTAAAATTAAAAAAAAAATTGAATAAAAAAATCTGCAAATTCTTTCACTGGGGTTTATTATTCAATTGGCTTGCGTTCATGATTTGAATTTCTACAAGCTTTAAAGTGTGCGTAAATATTCAAAATAGAGCGATTATTGAATTTCAGGAGATATGCATAGAGCACGTAAATCTGTTCTCAACCAAAATACCAATTTGGATTGATCAGTTGATCATATTTGTGTGCCTCCTGAAATTCAATAATCGCCCTATCCTGTGAAACACGCACACTCCAAAGCTTAGTAGAAATTCAAATCATGAACGCAAGCCGATTGAATAATAAACCCCAGTGAAAGAATTTGCAGCGTTTTTTTATTGAACCTCAATACCCCCCCCCCCCCCAATAATAGAATAAAAAATCTATAATTTATCAAGTCCTTTGGCACTCGTATTGCGTTAAAACTTCCCCAAATCCAAATTTAAACGATGTAGCCAAAGGTAGACAGATGTAGAGGAGGCACACAAATATCATCAACTGATCAATCCAAATAGGTGTTTTGGATGAGAACCGATTGACGTGGTCTATGCATATCTCCTGAAATTCAATAATCGCTCTATCACCTGTAAAACACCCACACTCCGAAGCTTAGTAAGATTCAATGCGTTGAACGCACCCCAATTGAATAATAAACCCCAGTAATAATATTGAATAATATTTACCTATATATTATCAGCGTTTCATGCATATCAGAATGCTTCAACCCGTGTATCGGCTACTAACTACACTACAAGTATTCACATCGGCTATCACTCCAGTATCCACATTCACTACAACTCGACGCTATCGGCCGGACATCACTAGGTTACAAACAAACAATAATAAACCAAAAAACGCAAATGTTGGCACCATAAATCGGGCCATCCGTCGGGAATGGTTTGACCTACGGACGTGGGGAAGGGCTCATTCGATTCCTCACGGTATGTTCTTCAAATAGGAAAATATTAGGCCGATTCGACTAGTTTTGAGGTTTTCAGGGATTTTACAAAACTTTTACAGCCCTTAAAGGGCAGTTTAAATTAAGTGAGGGAGCTGGCTCAAGAATTGGGGCGTCGTCGGACCAAGATGGATTTTTCCTGAAAATTTCAGATTTTTTGCTCCAGCCGTTTCGGAGATATCGTGCGTACGGCGTACGGCGGACGGACGGAAAATTTTTTATTGCAGATTCGGATTCTACACCCTTTGAAACGTAAACCATGAAATTCAGGGGGGGGGGGGGGGGGGGGGGGTTAGAATTTTTTTTCCAGAGCGATTACAATGGTTTATTATTGAATAATAAACCAAAATTGAATAAAAAAATCCGTCCGACACTTTTCCTTGGAACTATTGGACCAAATTTTACCAAATTTGGCTCAAATATTCGAGTCAGACAGGAGTCAGTTCCGTGAATCGAATGAGACCACTCGGTTTCTGTACTATCATCTGTTCGGTCACCATTTGAAAAACCTCATCTTCGGGTTATAAAAGTCGGTCAGGTAGATGGTCAAGCTGAAGAACCGGGCGGCAAAGCCCGTTCAAAAGGAGGTCTGTGATATATCAGCGGAACAAATCGCTTGGGGAGCGAGAGATAACGAAAAGATCAACTACTTACGAAGAGTCCCTTTCCTCGCGACTTTTCTACCCAGCTCTCATCCGACCAGGTAATCCGTTCTTCAATTATGATTGTATTTAAATCAAATTGATATCAATATCCAGTATCCGTCCTATTAACTGAACTCCTTACCTAATACCCCCTGAGGTGCTATTTCATAAAAATAAAGATATTGAAGGAATATTCTAACCTTTTCCACATCGTGGAAAATAGGAGCCCCGTAGTAATTCTTGGAGCAGTAAATACAATTATTGAATAAATAAGTCAATTTTTTACCAAAACCTTGTGTATAATTATTTCTGGAACCTTATATATCTGTATATATAATACCCCTAATAATTAATAAGGTCGAAAAAGGGAATAATACAAAGAAATCGTAATCAAGAAAAGGTAGAATTGATATAACAATTCCTTTCAAGTATTAGGTACAGGTCTGAGCTTGATGAATGGCTAGCGGCAGCCCAAGTATTTTCATATTGAATACAATTACAAGATGTGGAGGCGTGAGGTGCCGAAAGTAGATAATGCACTGCAGATTGCGTCTAATACAGATAGATCAGCAAATTGCAGCGTTTTTTCCCGTTCTGTACCTCTGTCATGTTTAACGCATGTACTGAAACCGTTTGTAACGACGGGCATCTTCATTACCAAATGGGCCGTCAGCCGAATGAAGTCGGGAACGGGGCAACTTGGCAGCAGAAGCAAGTTTAATGGGTTGAACCTCCCGCAGAAACCGATCAACCGAGGGCAAAGCGGATGACGCCATTAGACGCCAACTAGTTTGAAAATTTCTCGCGTTTACAGCTTTTTCTCCTCCCAAATGAATGGGAAAACGAAGCGAGAAAGTTCATGTAATAACCAGGATCGAACATAACGCCACAGCGGCGACCGTTATGGGTTTCAGATTGGCTTGGTACGCCCTATAAATAAAGTTTTGCAGGGTCTACCTACATGTAGCAGAAGCATTGTCCTCAATGAATTATTTAGAGAGAAGATAACGATTTTTTTCGAAAAAATAAAGTTTCCTCATCTATATTTTACACTATGGGATTACACGCTGGGAACGTTCAACCGTCTGGTCAACCCTGTGAAGTTGAATCTGTGAATTTATTCATATTGTTTGCTAAATTATAGTTTCCCAACCAACACGTAGCAATTTTTTTTGGTCGAGCTGTAGACATGACACTAGCGTGTCGCTTGAATCGCCCGATAGCCGGACCCCTTCCCCCGGGATTTTCCAGCGATGGCCTTTATTCGACCTCCCTCCAGGGAAGAGGACCCCCACCACTGGGGACCGCGTCACCGGTGCTGCTTTCCGACCTGCATGCCGACTTGATAAAGATCTCTCACCATCGAGTAAGGAAGAGTAGGGACGTTCCGATTGTAATTTTTTACAACCCGAACGCTTGACGCCGCGTTACTGAAAGTATCGCTGAGCCTTAACGCCGTGAGTGAGGCAGGGATGATGCCATGTTGAGTCATGCAAGTGGAACACCGTAACGCGACGGTACAGGAACGCCTAACGTCGCGTTATAACGCGTCCTGTGTGATCCGGCCTTAAGTTCGAATCGGCGGGTACTGGGGACGGGATGAAGGCGCAAGATGGAGGGGGTTTGACCAATCGGGAAGATGTAAATGGTGAAAAGAGCACTTTGAACACGTGTCATACTGGCCGCCGGAGGAGGAGGGACGAATCGGAAAGCAGTCCCGAAATGAAATGGCGCCGTATTAAGAAATCGGTACCTGCAACCGGATAAGAAAATGGTGGATCTCCATAGCAACGAACCTTTCAGTCTACTACCGCCCGAGACATTGCCGCACGTCAAGATAATGAGTTGGCATTTGAACAGACTTAGTCAATTATTTCTATGTGATCCAAATGCGTCTAATTTTCTTTGCGAATATGATTTAATTTGTTTACAGGAAACTTGGTCTGATAATCATGTTAAGAATAATTACTGGGCTTTTGAAGCTAGGGCTGTGAGGATACATAGAACGGGTAGTAGGGTGTATCGATTTTCAACTTATTTTTGTTTACAAATTCCAAGTTGAAAAAACCTTGCTACTAGGTACTACAAATTACCACAAAAAATTTTGGATTTTTAAAAAAATGTTTAGGTCTCCCGCAAAAGGGCTAAAGTTTAGAAATTTTACTGCAAAAGTAAATTTTTACAAAAAATCAAAATAACTTAAAACATGTTTTTTTCCAAGTTGAAAGTTGATATTACACGAATAATAACCACGAATAACTATATAAAAATTATCTCAATAATGTAACATATAATTTAGGTCTCCCGCACAAGGCCTAAAAGTCGTAAATTTCGGCCGATTTTTGCAATTTTCCATTACTTGGATATCTTTATGGTTCACACTTCAAACCTTAAATGTAACTAAATCCTGGTTTGGCTTGGTTGGAATTGTTGTAATAAGTGAAGTAATGAAGAACAGTTTAACGAGGTTACTTGTATGAAAAAGGTGTTGAAATAAACTCCTATGTTATTTGGTGTTACTGTTGTTTATTCAAAAAAGTAAAAAAAGGTTGTAACTTGACACAAAGTTTAGTGTAGTAGTTGAAAGTAAAAAATATTTTTGATTTTTTCATAATATGACATAAGAGCCTCAGCACTGTGAGCAAGCGTTTTATTGTTCTATTGCAAATTTAATGACGTATATGTATTCCTCCTTTGATCTTCGCTTCAAAACCTGAAACCAAAGTTATACAATGTATATAGTATTCATGCACCGCAGACCTACTGATTTAAAAAAACAATACAGTACGATGAAGACGTTATTAAAAACATGATATCCACAAAGTAGTCCGTACGCTTACTTGAATTTTATTCAATACCGCAATGTTGGATCTTGCACGAAGAGTGGCTAAAACTATTATTGCTGTGATTCCTCATCAGTTCTCTGAGATTGTCAATCTTTGCCGTATAAAGATAACTGTTGGTAATTATCAATTGTATTTGGCGGAAATTCAAAAATCATATTGCAACTCTAATAAACAGACTGCGTAAGTTATTTTCTGTATTCAAAACTGTTGGAAACTCCGATCATTTCATTTTGGCTTGGCTTTTTCTATTATAAAATATGGGATTACACAAAAACACATCTCAATCCGCTTCAGACAGTGCAAAATGCCCTTTCCCGCAGTATATTGTGTTTTATTAATTTCTGGTATTTTCCACTCGTTTGAATGTATTGTTGATTGTAAATTGGGCTTGCAATGTAGTTTTTAGGGTGTAGATGGCCCCTAATGATCTTCATCCATCCTGACCGTGTAGTGTAATTAGGGGGTGGAGAGGGGGTTAAAATATCACAAACGTCATTTTTTCATTGCGAGACATATCGAAATTGTATGCTCTACCTTAAATAACCGATGCCCCTTTACACGAGAACCCTTTAAAAGAATATTTAGGTAAATCATTTCAATACAAATCTATAGATTCGTACAATAGATGCGAGGAAGCTCTGTGCCACACCCAACTCTGCAGACAGGTCTTCCCAATATTTCACAACGTTGGAATTGAAATCGATTCCCAACTATAAATAGGGACGGTAAATCAGTCCGACCTTCACCGCACTTTTGACCCTTGTGGCATTTCACTTGAATATCGGTCGTGCCTAGTAACTCGGCACCTGTCGAAAGATAAGAAGCTTTTATTCCCCATAAAAGAAGAAGAAAAAGTTGACAATGAACAAAAATAGACAACTAGAAAAATACAATATAGCCAGACTTTTCCAGAGTTGCAGAGGTGTCCGAACGATTTCTAACGTTGGTACGGAAAATTACACAGTTCTGCTTCAGGTATTTTGTTCATTCGTATTTATTAATTAGTTGTTCCCCTTAATCAGGAAAGAATAGAATTTCATTGAATTTCGTTAGAAGATTGGAAATCCAGGAAAATTCTGTGCTTCAATAGGTACAAGTTTCTCACAACTCAAGTGATACGGAATTTATAAAGTCAGTGAATATAGTGAACTATTCATGTCTAGGGTTTTCAAAAGCGCTTGCTTATTTTCAGTTTGCATCTAACAAACCAAGAAAAAATAGCTATTTTGAAATTTGAAAGATAAATAAATAAACGTCGTCCAAACATCGCACAGTAACCCTAATGAATGGCATATAGTAAAATGTTAAATGTAAGAAATTATAATTTCAGTAAAGTCGCCTCAAATTCATCATTTTTTGTGTTCCTCGTGGGATTCAAAGAAAAAGAACCAGACATTTCAAGCCTAAATGACGAGGTATGCAAATTGAAAAGCAGTCACCGTCAAATTTGTACACTTTTTTCACCTCCCTTGTCAAATTTACAAGAATTAATACTAGCGATATCCGTATCTTCTGATGCTGTGGCTCATAAATTCAATAAATAGGTAAATTCGGGTAAATAGCAGTTAAAAATACATCTCAGCTCAGAAATGCCGAAGACGCTGTTCACAAACCATCGGATTTATGCATCCGACAAAACTAACTCAAATCGTCACTTGAGAGGTCTGGCGTTGTCACCATTCGATTCAGCGAGAAAAGTTATTGACATATGTTTTTAATATCCAACTTTTAGTCAATAATACGTTTCTTGTTCTGTCTCCAACATAATACATTTTTCCGTCTTGAAGACTTTTTTTGAAAAATCCATAACAGTTATGTATATCCAATTTTAGACAACAGAAAACTCATTAACAGTTTTTTTGCAGTTAAACACCATTTCCTCAACTAAAAATATTTTTAAACACCAAAACGACTACACCGTTGGAAAGCTGACATTTTGGCACACGATTTACCAGGCCTGCACAGTTCTGCCTCAAGCATTAATGGGATTTCTAAGCGAGATGAAAAACAGGCGATTTCAAGATTTTGACAAAACTGCCGTTTCGCGCAGCAATTGCACATCTTTATTGCAATAAAAAAATGTTTTCTGACATCAAATAGATAGAAAATTTAACCCTCTTTCCAAAGGTGTCATCAAATTTGAGCTATCTCCAAAATTGAGGGAGTTATGACAGTTTTAATGACATAAGATCGAAAACACGAAAAAATCTTAAATCGCGAATAACTCAGAAACGAGGCCTCTAGCTAAAAATTGCTCGGAGGCAGTTTTGTTCGGAAATGAGTAGTAGAGCAGTCGGGTTGTGCATAACTCCTGGGACACCCTGTAAACTAACTAAAAAAGACCTAATGTTTGAAAATTGGGAAAGCTACGGAGGAGGCATTGTCTTGGTCAGGGGCCAGGATATGCAATGACCCGCACGACCTCCAGGTCTTGAAGGAGGGGTTGCTTTGTGCGCCGTGCATTTTCAACCCCAGTCTGATTTGGCTGTGGCATTGGGTTGGGGGATGTTGATAATTTGTTGTTTCTGACAAAATTCAGTTTTAGTAAAATGTTTGTTGACTCAAAAATGTTATCCAGTTGTAGGATAATGGTAAGATATTGGGGTTTAAATCGAGTTCATATAAAGAGTTAGAGTTTAAACAAGATTGTTATGATATAAACCAACAAATAAATATTTAAAAATGAAAAATGAAAATGAATTTAATGAATGAAAACGTTCGTTAGTGAACAGCGTTCACGGTAATCCTAAGCTGTCCAGCTAAAGTCAGGATAATCTAATAGCCGAGAGACGGCTATTGTTTGTGTTCATTTATGATTGATTGCGATGAATTGCTTTCAGTTGAGTAGCTATACCACAAGTGAGTATGTTGACATGATTTTTGTGTACGGTTTGTCCCAGTGGTAATGCTTCTGAAGCAGCAAGGGAGTTACACTCCTCCTGTGTACAACTCACACCCTAGTGAACATGTCGGATAGTACACAGGAAAAAATATTGGTAGATAATATTGTTTATGTCACTGATCCGAGGCTTCTGGCAAAACATTGCTAGGAGGCATTTCTGTTTGGAAATGAGTTGTAGAACACGTAGGAGTCGGATTGTGCATAACTCCTGGGACACTCTGTATAACTAAAACAGACCTTATGTTTGAAAATATGGAAAGCTACGGAGGATGCATTGTCTTGGTCAGGGGCCAGGATATGCAATGACCCGCACGACCCCCAGGTCTTGAAGGAGGGGTTGCTTTGTGCGCCGTGCATTTTCAACCCCAATCTGATTTGGCTGTAGCATTAGGTGTTGCAATGTTGATAATTTGTTGTTTTTTGTGTGTTACCGACCAAATTCAGTTTTAGTAAAATGTTTGTGGACTCAAACATGTTATCCAGTTGTAGGATAATGGTAAGAAATTGGGGTGTAAATCGAGTTCATATGAAGAGTTAGAGCTTAAACAAGATTGTTATGATATAAACCAACAAATAAATATTTAAAAATGAAAAATGGAAATGCAATTTAATGAATGAAGAATTTCGTCACATTTCGACGGCATTCCTAAGCTGTCCAGCCAAAGTCAGGATAATCGAAGAGCCGAGAGGCGGCTATTGTTTTAATGACAAGATCGAAAACACGAAAAAAATCTTAAATTGCGAGTAGCTCGGAAACGAGGCCTCTGGCTGAAAATTGCTAATAGGCATTTTTGTTCGGAAATGAGTTGTAGAACGCGTAGGAGTCGGATTGTGCATAACTCCTGGGACACCCTGTATATACCAAACCCACGGTATGTCAATTTAGATCAGCCCCACCTATAGCCACACTTCAGCAATTCAAGGGTAAAGCACACAAGAGCAGACACTAGGCGTGCCAATTCCACTTGTGCACCATATGTGTATTAGGCACATGATGTGTAAATTTAAAGCCGTCGCCCCGACAGATTTTGCTCATCTTCAGCTATTCGAAGTTGAGGCACACCAGAGCACCTGAAGTGTATCCCACACAAGCACGGATGGCGTATCTATGGGTTTATTACATCCATGGTCACAAGACATGTCAATTTGGAACTCTCTCCTCACCCCTTCGAGGTTCCTCATCCCGCATCCTCTTCGGGGCCGCCTGTTGCGTGGGCCGCCCGGGTACATGCGCGCCTCTCACCCCGCTCCCAGCCGCCTCCTCAACGCCCTCCGCCGCCGGCTCCGTGTCCACTTCCAGCCCGCACGCTCAACATGACGTTCCGCACGCTCTTCCTCCTCGGTCTCCTCGTCGCCGCTGCTCTCTGCTTCGCCACCGCCACCCCCGCGTCTTACTTCGATGACGGTAAGTCCTCCCCTCATCGCTCCCAACCATCAACGACCACCCCTGACATTTGATATCATCAACAAATTGTCAGAAGAAAAAGAAACAATTCCATTGTCTCTAAAAATGTTGAAAACAAATTCTCCAAAAATTTCTCCATCAAAATCC
Organism: Creontiades dilutus; assembly: GCA_031894815.1. Classification (NCBI taxonomy): domain Eukaryota; kingdom Metazoa; phylum Arthropoda; class Insecta; order Hemiptera; family Miridae; genus Creontiades; species Creontiades dilutus. The sequence goes on from JAVIWC010000809.1 coordinate 192,622, forward strand.
GGTTAAAGCACTCTTAAATGGTTCCTTACTGCAAACGCATTACCGTGTCATGGAATTCTCTGTCATTACTTCGTTGGCCAATTTTACAACTAATTTACAACAAGTGCCTTGCAAGGATTTTTTCTTTGGATCCTTCGTTTCCATATTTTTCATGTCGTTTTCATTTCTTGGGATTGTTTTCGTGTGTTTTCGACTTCACTTCTCTACAACGCCATAATTTCCTCAATTTCGCAATTAAACTAAAATCTGCGGATACCGTTGAAAAGAGCATTAAATTGCATTTCTTTTCAATTCAAAATACGAATTTTATTAACGAGCTGAATAAGAGAAAAATTGAGGCAAAGGGAACATTTTGTCAATTACAACATTTTGGTTGAACGGTATGGCATGTTTAAGAGCTCTATTTGGCCACTACCGATAGTTCGCATCTTCGGAAAAAAACATCTTCAGTTCAAGAGCTTTTCAACGGTATAATTAAACATTTTTTTACGCTGGAAGTTAGTGAAAAAATTTACGTTTGAATGCGGAAAACATTGGTTTTTACGGTGAAATTCACATTTCGATTTTTGGATTTACTCAACTAGCACGATCATAACTTCTATAATTTGCTACATCAATTCAAATTTAAGGATGCCAGTCGGAAAGAGCTTTAAATTTCAATTCTTCCAACTTACAATCACAATTTTTAAACGAGTCGAGAAAGTGAAAAATCAAGCCTAAGTGAAAATTTTGTCAGTTAAAACTTTTGAGCCATTCTCAGGCTAATTTTTCGTCTGTTATAAATAACGCAATCGTCGGTCACTCAACGAGAAAATCTACATCAAAATATCAGCTTTCCTACGGTATAATCAATGTTGATTTTACTTTATTAATGAATGAAGAAAATGACTTTAAAAAAAGAAGAGTTTTAGGTTGGGATTCCTCCTTTCCAGAACACCACCACCGTTACCCTCATTACCTTCCATCCAATAGGAGACAACTCTGAAACCTCTGAAATCGGTAGTGATTTCTGGGGACAATTTGGGATTAGGCTTACAAAAGTTATTTCATTCTAAGTAAGAAAATTTGTGTCCTCCATCTCAAAATCAGTGGACTACTAACTTACCATACAAGATGACTGAAATGGCACATTTCCAAGGTTTTTACAAATAATTCCTAATCCTTAAATTTAACAAAAATTTCTGTATTTACCGCTGATTCAAGAAAACAAAGGATTGGATCCCGAACCCCTAAATTATCTTTTAAAACAAGAAAGTTACAAACTTTTGACAATTTGGCTCATTTTCGGTGTGTTCTTTCGGCCCTCCGTTTAGACTGCTGCCCTTCACAATCATACACCCATCTCGATATTGGTCTGATTCAAGTTAGATAAGCGTATTCGACTTATAAATGACAACTTTCAAGAGTTCGTACCAAACAACTTTCAGCTAAGGCCTTTTCCTAATAATGACTCAAAGCTCATACATTTTATGTCATTAGGAGAAATGTCGTTTGAGGCTCCAGTGTGGTTCTAGATGAAATAGGATACGAGCTTTAACTTTCTAGACATGAACCCTGGAAATTAGTTAACACTGACTCGAATGAGTCTTGGAAGACTTGAATCACATAATATTGAGGTGGCCAGACGATTTTGAAGAGCAGATGTCTAAACGGGGGGAGGAGAGAACTCATCAAAAATTAGTTTGATTTTCAACTGTTTGTAACTAGCTTGTTTTGAAACATAATTTAAAGATTCAAGATCCGATTGCTGGATTTGTTCATACTCTACAAGTTTTGAGTTGTATACCAATTTCTGTAACATGACATGACACATTGTGTGGTTCCGGAATTATATGTAAAAACCTTTGAAATGTGCCACATCATTCATCTTTGTGAGGTCAAGTCCACCAATTTTGAGGTGACAGACGATAAGTTTCTCACTTAAAATGAACTAGATCGTTCAAGTCTAATTCCAAACTATCTCCAGAGATTAATACCAATTTTCGACCCCCATCTCCGACCATAAGTGTAAAAGTGATAGTTCGCCAAAACGTGTGATTTTCAACCAAAAATCCTTCTTTTGGTTTTTTATTTTCAATAAGTTATTGCTACACGTTTCAACATACGTAAAATTTAAAAAACATACAAAAATTTTCAAAATACAAAAATTGAATTTAAAGGAAAACATGTCCATCTGTCCGCCGTTGGAGGCTTTTCTCTAAAACTACTGGACCGAAGTTTACAAAATTTGGCTCAAAAATCCAACATTGATCTGGGATGTGCCATTAATCTCCGCATCTTGATCAATCAACCCTAAGGGATTATATACAAGGATTCATCTATTTAAAAAAATTGAAATCTCAATGAGTTTCGATGTAAGAGGGTAGTTTTTTTGTTGGGTTAAGATAGAAATCAGTTCCCCAAATCGAATGAGACCACTCGGGTTGTTGTACGACCATCGTACGTTCGCTTACCATTCGAAAACCACATTTTCGGGTGATGAATATCGGTCGACTGAGGTCAGATAGGTGGTCGGTCAGGTGAGCCGCGCTTCGGAGCCCTTCGGAGCAAATCCGCATGGCTGGCGGCCGCTCAAGTATTTTCATCTTAAACGCAATTACGAGGTATCGAGCGCGAGATGTCGAGTTTAGATAATCTCTTATAAACGTAAATAAGTGATTTACGCAGATTTACGTTAGGGCTAACTAATACAGATACAATAAACCTCTATGTAATAATTTCACATTCAAACGTTGTTTTCTTTCCTAATTCGTAAAGTAGTGCCAAAATAAATTATGTTGCCGGAAAGTTGACATTCTGGGCTAGTTTTTCCCGTCAGCTACCCAACGACAGCATTTTTTATTAGACACAAAAACATGCCTGAGAAACTTGCATTTCGTGAAAATTTCTTACGGAAATTTCATTTTCCACCAAATGGATACAGAATGTGATGCTATTTTCAACGGTATCCTCACATTTAAGTTTTTTTAATGGATTAATAGAGTTAAGACCACTTTAATGACATAAGGTCTTAAACATAGATACAAATTTTAAAAGTGAAAACAAATCAGACTTTTAGTTGAATGAAAAGTTTGTTGCAATTTAGTTGTAGAACCGATCATTTCTACGATAGACACCCTACATTTTTCCCTTCTATTTGGTATTGGTATAAAACCATTCAACCATACATATTACATAAATTACAGTATCAATGAAAATATTTACAAAGTAGTACGTTACTTCTATTATGAGTTAACATTTATATTAGTAACAAAATTATATAAAGTGTCATAAATGCTCTCATTACTTAAACTGATGATACGTAGAAGGCCTGTTGAACTGGCTTTCCATAGAAATTTTGGAGAACAGGATTCTTCTTAGTGAGTTGTAGTGAGGGCAGATGAAAAATTTGTTCAAAGGTTTCCACCACTTCGGAACAGGCCCTGCAGCCAGGTCTTTGCACCCTTCCTGTCATTTTAAGGTACATATTCGTGAGGCAGTGACCTGTTCGGATTCATCCTATTGTTTTATAATATTTCCTAGGTTTTTTGCTGTTGACTTTAGCGAACCACGTGTGCTTTTGAACAGTGCTGAACATGTCTACGTAGTTCCTTCCTCTGGGGTACGTTATATGGAAATGTTGCCATTCTTGGGTGTATCGCTCTCGGATACTCCAGTGTAGGTCGTTGGGTGGGAATATCTGAATGGGGTCGCCCTGGTGTAGATCAGCATCCCGGCTAAGTCCGCAATTTCATTGCCAGGTATGCCAATGATTGCCTTGATCCTTAAAAAGTGAACCTGAGTTCCTTTGGAACTTAGCTCGTCAACTTGTTTTAATATTTCAGCTTCGAGTTTGATTATTTTGGACATTGTGTTGATGTTTTCAAGTTAAACGAGAACCGTTCTTTTAAGATGATCCGAACCGAGAAGTTTGACCTGTGAATCGTAGATGATGATTGCATGTGTCGTGCTGCAAGCGTTCTCCTCAGCACACTAAAGTCCTTGTAGTATGGCGTACAGCTCTGCCAAATAAAGCGAACTCCTGTCCCACAGTCGGGAGCCTTTCTGAACGTTTGCTGTTGAGTCGTAAAAGGCACAGCCCACTCCATAGTTAATCCTCTACATATATGAAAATCAAAGTTTGTCTCTATACATGGTGTTCGGTGTAAGAATGACGTCACTTCAGGGATCGATTCAGCAACTAATTTCCAATAACTTTTACCTCATAGCAATTTTTCTTAATTCTACATCAAACTTTTTCATTTTTCGACATAACATCACTGAAATGGCCAACACTCCCTTAATTTACTAAATAAATTAAATTTTAATAATACCGTTGAAAAGACCGTTAAATTTTCTTCAATTTTCATTTGCATAAAATTTTCTCTTAAGTCGTACATGGTTCTTTCTAGCCTATAATTCAATTTCTGTCAACCATCGGCTTTCGTTACAATTTTCAATAAATGATTTACCTCCATATCATCTACTAGAAAATGCATGACCTCTACGGTACAGAACATCTACATTCCATCAGATTTCTATCGGTTCATTAAATTTTTATTTTAGTGCAATTTTCGATACAGAAATTGGTGTTTGAACGTGGGAAAACGTGAATTTTTTAAACGAAATCAGTGTTTTTAGCATCAGATGATGCCTCTGGTGTTGGTGGTTGGTGTTCTGGAAATTGAACTAGTGAGGGGATATAACTAAGTAATTTTTCTCGCTGAATCGAATAAACTCATTTCTAAAACTCTCTGAACGATTAAAATCAAAGAAGTGAGGGGGGTGAGGGTAATTCAGAACTGAAAAAGAGTGTGATCTGGAATGTAGGATACAACCTTTGTATTCCATCTGTTGTGAATTGTACAACAAAAAACCTGCAAAAAGAAGTTGGTGGCATTTTGGTTTGTTATTCAATAATAAACCATTGTAATCGCTCTGGAAAAAAAATTCTAACCCCCCCTGAAAATTTCATGGTTTACGTTTCAAAGGGTGTAGAATCCGAATCTGCAATAAAAAATTTTCCGTCCGTACGCATGATTTCTCCCAAACGGCTGGAGCAAAAGATCTGAAATTTTCAGGAAAAATCCATCTTGGTCCGACGACCCCCCGATTCTTGAGCCAGCTCTCTCACTCAATTTAAAGTGCCCTTTAAGGGCTGTCAAAGTTTTGTAAAATCCCTAAAAACCTCAAAACAAGTAGAAGCGGCTTGAATTTATACCTATTTAAAGAACATACCATGAGGAATCGAATGAGCCCTTCCCCACGTCCGTAGGTCAAACCATTCTCGATGTATTGGCCCGATTTATGGTGACAACATTTGCGTTTTTTGGTTTATTATTGTTTGTAAAATAGTGATGTCCGCTCGATAGCGTCGATTTGTAGTAAAATGTGGATACTGGAGTGATAGCCGATGTGGATACTTGTAGTTTATAGCCGATACACGGGTTGAAGCATTCTGATATGCATGAAACGCTGATAATATATAGGTAAATACTGGGGTTTATTATTCAATATTATTACTGTTGTAAATAAGTATTCTTTCACTGGGGTTTATTATGCAATTGGCTTGCGTTCATGATTTGAATCTTACTATGCTTCGGAGTGTGCGTGTTTTACAGGTAGTAGAGCGATTATTGAATTTCAGGAGATATGCATAGAGCACGTAAATCGGTTCTCAACCAAAACACCTATTTGGATTGATCAGTTGATGATATTTGTGTGCCTCCTCTACATCAGTCTACCTTTGGCTACATCGTTTAAATTTTGATTTGGGGAAGTTTTAACGCAATGAGTGCTAAAGGACTTGATCAATTATAGATGTTTTTAGGTCTATCACCTGTGAAACACGCACAATCCAAAGCTTAGAAGAAATTCAAATCATGAACGCAAGCCAATTGAATAATAAACCCCATTGAAAGAATTTGCAGCGTTTTTCGTCAAATATTGTCAGCCATACAGGATTGAGACATGTAAAAAGTAGAAAACGAGGAAGAAGAACCCCCTACCAATCACACGGTTTTTTTTGTTTGGGTTTGGTTTGGCTCTTAGTTGTGTATACATTGTTGTGCTTATACGTTGCTACCTTTTAAATTGAGTATCTACCTACCTATATAATAGGTATGCCTCCTAAACGTGAATGCCTCCTAACTGTTGGTGATTTTATTTTTGTAATTTTTAATTGGTAATTATAACTCATTTTGGCTCATTATTCAAGAATCACTTATATGTCATGTAAGTAGAAACTTACTTAAGGTGGTTTTTGAATGAACTTTGGTTTATTTTAATTAAATTATGGCCACAAGGCTGAGTTTAGCCTTAATATCAGGTAGCCTGTCTTACTAAGGTGTCACAATTTCATGAAATTCTCAATTTTCCAGTGTCATCAATCTTGTAATTTGCAATAACGAAATTACGAATTTGACGGCGTAACTCAATTTATTCAGCGTACAAGCTCTTCGGCCCACTGTTTTTCCTTTATGCCTCTAGTTCGGGAGAGAGGGGGGAGGGGTTCGCGACCTTTGAAATGCAAATTAACGCAGAAAAGGGATTCATGAATATTTCAAGGCTCCCCGCTGCCGGTATCAGTAATTTTCCCGGGATATTTCGCTACGGCTGCTTGGGAGACGGTGGAAGAGCGGGAGACCCAAATGAGGAAAAACCTTGGGGAGGGGAAACCGGAATTTATCATAATTTATCCGACTCCGATGTGTCGTGAATGAGTAAACACTCCGAAAAAAAAAAAAAAATGAAAAAGATGAAATGAAATGATATAACCCTGTTACTAACCGGATGAAATGCTGGTCGGATACGTTGGTGGAATTTTCAAGTATTTCGGATTCGGTGGCGGGTAGGATAGAGAATGAAGAAAGAAGACATTTTTTCAAAAAGGTATGTAATGGTTAGTGCGATAGTTAAAAAACGCTGCAAATTCATTCACTGGGGTTTATTATTCAATTGGCTTGCGATCATGATTTGAATTTCTACTAAGCTTTGGAGTGAGCGTGTTTCACAGGTGATAGAGCGATTGTTGAATTTCAGGAAATATGCATAGAGCACGTAAATCTGTTCTCAACCAAAATACCTATTTGGATTGATCAGTTGATCATATTTGTGTGCCTCGGGTGGTGGTGCTTTGCCTTGCGGCGGTGCAATTGTGGCAGCTGGGGCTCTCTCCTCTCTTGGTACCTATTTGGGTAGAATTTTCCTGCAGACAGCCCAGACCAGCTTGGGCTGTCCCCCTTCCACAGCACCCTAGGCCTAGAATGGTCGTAGGCCAACTGAATCCATTTACTTCTTTTTATGACTGCCCGCTTCCTGGGGGTGGATTTACCCCATTCATCAAGCAGTTTTGAGGGATACGGTACCTGTAGAGTCACGTGGACTGATAAAGAAACAGAAGAGGAAACGTTATTGCATTAGGAAGTTTATATATGAAAGGAGGAATTCGGGAGCACACCATTTGGTAGGCGCTGAGCTAAGAAATGATTACCCAGCAGTTTTCAAAAATATGCCAAGAGTGTCTGAAGATCAGTTTGACTTCCTCCTGAAAGCATTTCGCCACACATCATGAAGCCAGTCACCAACTTGAGACAGGCAATCATAGCTACATGGAAACTGCAAATAAAACTTCGCTTTTTAGCTAGTGGAGACTCCTTCAAAACCTTGGAGTATATGTTTCGTGAGCCCAAAAATACAATCAGAAACTTCGTGCCAGAAACTTGCAAAACTATCATCAAGGAACTCAAAGGATTCAAGGAAGTATCCACTCACCAGCATACAATTCGATTAACTTGACGGTTTCATCTTGTTGTAATTTAACTACGCGATTTACCGGCTAAGTCATTATATCAACGTAAACACAAACAACAGAATGACAAGAGATGAGGAGAGGATGGGAGAGTGTCGCCACTTCTCGCTTCCTAAAGGCGTGCCATCACCTGAAAATCAAACAAATTGATTCCGAGCGTAGGTGGTCGTGAATTTTCCACGATTCAGATGACGACAGAGGCGAACTCACGACCCCTTGTTCAGACAGAGGCAATTCCACGAGTACGCCGACCATGTTAGGACTTTAAGGGTTGACAGAAACTGATGACTAGAAACTCAGATCCTAACCCATTTGTGATTCTCGTGCCAGGTTTTATTGATTTTTGTGCAGCAGTTTCGAAGAAAAGCTCGGGCAATTTTCCGGGCTGGTTGCGTAGAAAATTAAGAACTGTAGAAATTAAGCTGTTGTTTGTGGACACGTAAAAATATAGTCTTTGCTGTCCTCAATTTTATTTTCAACATTTCATAGTATGTTGAAGTTATTGCGCAGTTTTCTTTTCCATGACAGATCGCCTAAAGTAAGGAAAATTCTGGCCTCGATAAACCTTGATAGATCTGGGTTGATGAGATCACAAGATTGTCAGAGCTGGGATGGGTTGTCCTTGAAGGTCGAGAGGACGAGAAGCGCTGTCAGCCGTCACCTCCTCGTCTGCGATTGATAAGGGATAACCGGACAGATAAGGGAGTAACCTTCCGAGGGAAACCACAGCAAACTATCTCGACTATCTGCGTGCTTTTAAAAGGGGTTCCTCCACGTTTCAAAGGCCCTTTTATGAAAGAGGTTCGCCTATTTTTCTCGACTCGGCCCTCCATTATACTCGTGTTGACAATGTAATATACCCCACCTACCTACATTCTCTGCAAAGCACACAATATACCAGAACGTGCACCGAGTGTGACAACTATGGACAGCATCCACTCGTATTTTCGACGTAGAAATATTGGAAAACACGGAAAACAAATGATGAATATCCAAACATTTTTCTTGATGTGCTTATTGTTGTTCGAAACAAAAAAACGGACATCAGTTTGACTGTAGGAGCCAATCCTCTGCATATTTAGTGAATTTGAAAATTATTATGACAAAAGTATCATTAGAGTAACTTTTCAAAAACTGCTTATTGTGATACTATAAGTCACATCGGCTTTTCAAGGAGACCTATTCACTGCGAGGTTGAAGAAGTATTAGAAAAATGCAAGATAATCACTACGTCAATGTCTCTCTTTTATCAAATAATGAATGCTAAACAAATCATAAGATTGATTAAGAGTGATTCTCGAACCCATAAGAATGAGAAGTATGAAACGTACATACCTGTTTAGAAACGGCTAACTTCATTTTTGAGCCCCAACAGTATAGAAACGGCGGAAGCATGGTGTTTCCTCAAAGGGCAGGGTTACTAACGCTGAAAAAACATTGAATTGCCAAAAAATGCCCTCATTTGAGAGAGCTACGATGATTTCCTTCATACCCATGACAGTGAGACAGAAGGTTTGGGACAATTTTTGAGTACTTGAGATAGTACAGACTATCTAAAAGTTAGTCCCACTTGTAAGCGCATTAACATCCAGTAACTAATTCTAAAAAAGTAGGTAAAATATTTCCGGTAAAACTTATACTTAAAATAAGGATAACAAATAAAATTTCGGATTAAGTTCAAATTCTGACTCACGGACAGACCATGACAATGAGATTAAAGGTACATTTCGATCAATTACCGGCATGTAAAATGTAGAATAGCCGAACTTTATGACAGCCATGAGTAGGCCTAGTTACCACATAAAATCTACAAAAATGATTTTTGGAAAAAGTTGAACAGAAAGTTATTCATCAATGAAGGACAGCGATTGTCCCGTAAAATAGGAATCACCCGTATGGAGCCACACTAATCAGGTGAAGGGTCCTCGTGGCGCATTTCTTTCCTATTTGACCTTTGGTGGTGAAGTATAAATTAAGCTCTTTTTAAGGCATCTAGAATACGGTTAACAAGGTACGGAGGCGAGAGGTGCCGAGTTTGGATAACGTAACTACATCTAATAAACAAAGATCTGTAATATAGGAAAGTAATTCAGTACAAAAATGATGGACCGTCGTGTATTAATTTGTAGCGTTTTTTACATAAACTCGTCAATTTTTTTTGTCTCTTCGAAGGGTGAGAAACTCCGTTGATGCGAAGGGCTCGTTTAACCGATAAAGCTGTCAGCTACGCTAGGGCGCGTTCCCACTCAAGCGGAGGGCAAAAACGTTTTTTGAAACTTGCCCGACCGGGTGAAAAGAAAACGTAATACTTTTCGAAATGAAAAAAAAAAAAAAAAAAAAATCCAGAGATACCTGTGTGAGGCAGAAAATATTTCGGCCGATTTTATTCCCGTTATCGTAGCTTTGGTTCTGGTTCCAATTCCAAGTGACAGATTCGATATTGAAAACCGTCATGAAAAGGGAGGAGTTCGATGAATCTGCAATTAGGTTTAACGGAGGAGCGTGGGAGAGTTACCTCGCTAGGGAGAATTAAAGAACGGAACAGGCAACATGTAGATATTTACATAAAAATAATGAATAGACCGGTAGAGATCATCGGCCTTACACACTGTTCGGAAAAACTTGTACCAAGTGGGGTGTGGCACATAGCTTACTTGAGTCTACAAAGTGGATGTGTGGAGCATAGGAATGTTTTTGGTGATAATACTGGATATCATATAACTGTCCAACGTGAAACAGTGAATGGGCCACCAAGTAGGTTGCGGCACATGACTTCATTGAGTCTAAAAAGTGGATATGTGGAGCATCGGAATGTTTTCCTGAAGATACTGTGCATCACATAGCTGTTAACATAAACTCACCGAATAGGCCAATAGAGATCATCGGCCTTACACACTCATAAAAAAAACGGGACAGTAGACCTCTATGGTTCTACAGCCAGATCATCTAAATGATTAATTTTACACATTTAAGTACCGAAGATGAAAAATTGCTTATGCAACCTACAAATATGGGATTCTAGCTCAGAGGAGGGGAGCTAGTAAACAGAGATGAAAGCTACGGCTGGGGGGGGGGGGGGGGCTAATAAGGGTTCACGTGATCGCATTTAGTGTTCATAAACGGTACTTACTACGCCAAACCAACTCCTTGGAAAAATCTGTAGATTCAACCAGAGCACCAGAGAGGCTAGTGCTTACCAAGGTGGCAGGTACACGAATGAACCCCTCGGGCTGACGGAAAAGTGGTGATGCCGGGATAACAAAGGGCGGAAGGAGCCCACCCGAAGGTTAGTTGAAGGAGTGTTGAGCGGGGGGGGGGGGGGGGGGGGACTGTCGGGTCGGTCGCTAAGAACTGGATTGTACTCCTGTTAATCAGTTAAATGATAAAAACTTGGCCCAAGTAGGTTGTGGTAGGGGTTGGTCGGTACTGCGGTACCGGGACTGTGGAAACTACTCTCACGATAGAACGGCTCCAAGCAGTGACAAAAACCCAGCGCTTACCGATACAGTTCTACGGACCGGGAGTGGATCGATAATACTGGTAGTTTCGAGTAGTCATGACAAACCCGCTCTACCGGTACAGTTTCAGGTCTGGACCGGGAAGGCGATGCGAGTTCGCTGGTGTTTACGCCACGGTCCTAAACAACCCTCCCCCTCCAGCTCTGCACTGCTAGTTTGGTTTATTATTCAATAATGTTTCAGGAAAAATCCATGTTATCGCTATAGGAATATTTTTCCATTGTAATCGCTCTTGAAAAAAGCGCTGCAAATTCTTTCACAGTTGTTTATTTTTCAATGATTCATGATTTGAATTTCTACTAAGCTTTGGAGTGTTGCTTGTTTCACAGGTGATTAGGTGATTATTGAATTTCAGGAGATATGCATAGAGCACTTAAATCGGTTCTTAACCAATATACCTATTTGGATTGATCAGTTGATCATATTTGTGTGCCTCCTGAAATTCAATAATCGCTCTATCACCTGTGAAACACGCACACTCCAAAGCTTAGTAGAAATTCAAATCATGAACGCAAGCCAATCGAATAATAAACACCAGTGAAAGAATTCGCAGCGTTTTTTCAACCTACTCGAATTTTTTCATTAGTAGGTACCTGCTGCTGAATCTCCGCGTTACCATGATACCGACCAGGGGACCAGGTTCAATACGGCTCCATAATAATGAGCTATAGCGGTAGGGGAACTTTACCGGCAATCAGGAACGGTTACTTCCTTGTCACCGTAACCATTGGAACCGTTCCAGAGAAACACTTCGACCGGCACACCCCTAGGTTGTGGCACATAGCTTACTTGAGTCAACTGAATGGATGCAAGGCGCACGGGAGCTACAGTACCAGCATGACCGGAAGGTCGTGCGGGTACTGTATAACCGAGCGCCGTCCTGAAATTGTTTACCTGGCTATTACAAGGACTTACTGATTCTAAATCTGCAGAGATCAATTTGTAGGCTTAGAAAAAAAAGTTTACAGCTGTGTAGTGGAGACAAGATGGTTCTGGAAGGGTCACGTCTAGGGATGTCAAAAAAATATCGATATATCAAAATATCGATATTCTTCCGTCCATAAATCAATATTTTAGGGCGATATTTTCTATTCTGATATATCGATATATCGTCATTAAATGTACACTATCGGATACGATATTTTTCAGCCGTAAATCATCATATCAACCATATCCTATATGTTATTGTTCAAAACTAATTTCCATTGAAGATAAGGTAGGCAAATTCATTATATTCAGATTCATCAAGATGAGGTCAAGATTCATTATATTCAGATTCCTCAACATGAGGTCAAGATCCATTATATTCAGATCAAATTCATTTTATCAGATGAGGTAGGCAAATCGTAGGTAAAAAAGGTAGGGACATCTTGGAGACTTGAGTTCTAGAGAGTTCAGAGGCTTACTGGAGACCACATCAATCAGAGGGTTTTCCTCACCTCTATCTCCAACCAATATTGGTTTGATTGAATTTTTTTTTCAATTTTCCTTCTTACTTCACTTACATTGATTTCAATTCAATAATGCATTATCACGCGTAATTCGGATTAAAGTTTGAAACAAAAATGGATGTCCGATATGTCGATATTTTCTTGGATAAATCGAATTACTTGAATTTTTAAAAATATGGTTGTTCGATTTTCTTTCTCAAGAATGAAATCAATGAGAGCCACCTGCCACCTTCACTGCTTCAATCGTTTGAAAGCTCCTTTGAAAAAATATCGATGATCCGTGAATTCTTTTACCTCGATCTCTTCAATTCATACCCAGATGCCTCCAATGTAATAAATGAAATGTCATCAAATTCAGATGAGAAATGTGGTTATGCTTATTACGAGGATTTGGGGAAGCAACACAACCCTGCAACGGAAGTTGTTCAACCTAGTCCAGAACTTAAACTTCTGGTGGAAATTTCAGTTACGGCAACATGTTTTTCAAGCCTCTCTCCCCCCACCCAAAAAGTGAAATCAATGCTTCCACAACCGGCTGGTAGAGAAAAAGCAAGAAGCTTTTAGCCTACTACTTGGTCTATTTTTCTTCCAAATTTATTGAGCGGGTTAGGATTGACAAAAAGGCAAGCTTCAAAGGTGACAAGAATGGTGAGATTCAGGAATAGTCTTCGATGACTCCAAAATGGATTTTCATTTTCCCAAATTATGAAGGACTCGGAAAGTTCTACTAGACCTCACACCAGCTGTTCATTATATCTAGTTGTACCGAAGTAAAACAGATTGCCACTGGGTCAAATTTTCGACGAACAATTCATTTCGACCGAGTTTCGGGAACATGTGGGTGTTTTAATATTTCAAGTGCAGCGGTATTTAAGACCGCCTCCTGGTTTATGTAGATTTATAATTTCTCGTAAAGGACGAAGGGCGAATTTATAGCCGTCGACGTCGTAATATTTATAGAGAGAAATTATTTCCAAGTCTGTCGCCCGTTCTACTACCCCGTTCTACCTAAATCAAGTTTATTTTATGACTAACAAGTCTCAGTTAAGAGCAACTGATTTAAATGCTCGACTCTCCAACTAGCTGGGAATTTGAGAACCGAGTAGGAGTTTCATACCGCTAACGAAGCATATTGCTAAAGTAATGCATGCATTAGATGTCCAATTTCTATATAAGTATTATTATAAACGAATGCATTAGTTTATTATTCAACTTGTTTTCATGATTTGAATTTCCTAATTAGGACTGTGCGTGTTTCACAGGTGATAGAGCGATTATTGAACAGATGCATAGAGCACGTAAATCTGTTAAACAAAATACCTATTTATTATAAACCAATATTATTGACTTTTGAACGACGTTTAAAACTAGACCAAATCCTTCAAAAGAGCTATCGGCATTTTTCGGTTCAAGAGCGATTACAATGGTTTATTAGGAAAATACTTTGGACATTTTGTTTTCAAATAGGAAATGAGATTCGCCAAAATAAATCGGCCAAAATAAATCGGCCATTACCCCCGGGGTGAATGAATTGAATAAGTTTTTAATATGAAGTCCAATATGTACTGATGCCATAGTTTCCAGATTAGAAATAATAACAGGTACAAGGAGTAGCAAGCTGAATAATAAGCTTTGTCTAGATTCTTATCAAATGACTTCCAGGCGGATGAGATTGAGATATCAATTGTAGCATTCTCGAGCGGCCAGCAAGAAAGGTGGGATGGGTCAAGTATTTCGATCCTAAGTAACAGATTTCATGCGTATAATGCAGAATGGAGGTGATGGGAATTGCTGAACCACAAAGAGCAGAAGGTCCCAGCTGATTTACAATGAATTGTGTAGCTTGCCAGCTTCTCAGATATAACTGGTGACTCTATTTCGGAAAACATGTTCATTTGGAGCTCTGGCTGCTCCGCCCTTATGCTCGTTATGCACGAATGGCGATATGGAAGATCCAGCTTATGATGCGGAATTGACTACCTGCAGCTTTAAGGACACCTTCGGCTTGCTCAAACTGCTTGAGATCTAGTTGAGTTTCCCATAATCAATTGACTGCAAAGCCTAAGCGGTTTCTAAAAGACGCAGTAACCTGGCTGAACGAGCTACTCGTCCAGGCTCTGCTCGTGTCTAACCCCACTGCTTGGTACGTATCCGATCTGCCAAACACCTTGGTGGTCCATTATAAGGAGATCTTAGCATTCTCTTCTGATCATTGCCAGTCTGTAGAATACCCCTTCCCTCTTATATCAAGGTTAACCCCAGTAAAACACCAGGGTTTTCACTGGGGCTCAATTTTAAGCTGATTCCTTGTCGAGCTCAATTTCTACTCACAAGTGATGAAAGTGCTGCTGCCACAATAATCAATTGTTAACATGAGAATTATGTGGATTATGAATCGCCTGTCGAATCCTTCGTTCCTACTCGTCAAGTAGCAGAAGGTGTAGCCCCACATTCACCCCTATCCATAAAACAGCTAAACGTAAGAACAGCACTTAAGGTAAGAACCTGTGAATTGCTCCACCAAGAAAAAAGGTCAAGGCCAGAGCTCAGTATCCCATTAAAATAAACCCAGAGATACATTCAAGGATTTTGTATATATTTTTTTAAATTGCTTCTATTCAATCATGAAAAGACTAGGCAATTCAGGATACAATTCATTTTGGAAAAACCGCTCATTTCTGAATAGAAACTTTTCAAAAGATATGCTGTTTGAAAATGCTTGGAAACGTTGAAGTATCACATCCTTCTATGTAATAACTCGCTAAAAGGGAGGTTTCTTTGAGGAAATAAGTCTTTGAAGGAAATTGGATTCCTACTTTCAAGGAAGGTCGTCATACGCCAAAAAGGTATTTCCTTCTGAGATCGCATTGAGTAGTATTCAAACAAACGGAGGCATTCCCTTTGAGGAGACCCGGGGTCTTTGCACGACTTCTGTTTAGCTTTTATTATTTGATGTGCCACTGTTGAATGGCATTCGCTTTATGGTCAGTTAAAGTGGGGATCGTTATAAATCTTGGACGTTGTTTACATCAACGTAACCAATATGCAAGGATGTTATTAGACTCTTCACCCTTCGGAGTTGAGGAGTGACTAACTGGCATAGGCGGCTAAAGGGGGGGGGGGGGCTTGGGGGGGCTTAGCCCCCCCAGATTTGTCAGACAACCTAAAGTTTATATAGCCTACCTAATCCAAGTAATAACCTTGATTTTTTTAGTTAAAAAGCTACATATTTTATATAATGTGTATTATTATATCGTAAATACATGTGAGCCGGTATAATGTTGGTACTTATTATTACAACCAAGAGCCTTTTAAAAGTACCGTTCTGGAGTTGAGTTGGTGAGAAGTCAAGTAAAACTTTCTCCTCGACTATTTTAAAGTATTTATCTATTTATTACAATAGTATATTTCATAACAAGACTAGAAAGTGAGTCATTGCATATTCAAGACCATATGCTTGAAGTGCGATATTTATCGAGCACTTTAAAAATGGTCGAGAATATGTGAACCACTTTCCTCTCCTGTTTTGAACGAGAACCTCGGAATAAGACTTTCGAGGCGAGACATGAACGATAATTTTCATGAAGAAGAAAAACAACCCTTTAAATCTTCTTTAAAAGATCAATTTTAATAATTGCGTACGAGTAAAATAACTAAGATAGACCCATTTGGTAACAACTGATTCAAATCAATATTATGTTTACTTGCAGCCGTAGTTAGGAATGTTTGATAGACAAATAATAACAATAACACATGAGACATGTTTGTTTATATCAGCAAAATTACTTTACAATAGTAAACATTGTTTTACTGTAGTAAACAATGTAATGATGGATTTTCTCAGGTGATAAACACGTATAGAAAACAGGTAATTACACAGTAGTGTGGCAAAAAATATATGTTATGTACCTATATATTAAAATATAATATTTATCTAGATATTAAAAAAAAAAAAAAAATATATATATATATAACGGGCACTATAGACCGTTAGCCCCCCCAGAAAAATCAGTCTAGAACCGCCTATGCTAACTGGACGCCCTCCGGTGCTATTCTGACACATTTTCATCAATGCTTCCCATCGGGCTTCTCTTTCTCGAACTGCCGCCAGAATATTGTCCTAAAACAGTTCTCTCCCTTCCTCGGGTAATGATCCAACTTTTCGAGCTTCAATGGATATCTTGGTCAAGGATGCTTCATCGCATGCGGCATCGTGCGTTCTCAATAAATGACCAAACCATTGTAATATGTTGACCTCGTAAGTCAAGCCTCACATCTATCGTTTTATTGCTACGTCAGGAAAAACGTGTTGAGGAAATGTCACCCACCCAATCTGGTAGTCGTTTTATCGGTTTGAAAGTTATCGCAAGTTTCCACAACGAAGGTTGACTCGGTAGCAAACATTCTCAGAAGTTGATGGAGTTCGCACGTACAACACTACTGCAATAGGTACCCGGACACTCAATCCTGCCTTTCATCTCTCACACTACCCTACCGTGAGCCTTGACGGCGGAGAAAAAAAGCCCTCCCGGAATAACAGATTCCCTCTTTTCCTCCAACGTCGCCATCCTTATTTCGCTTTTCGACGAAGATAGGAAAATACGGTTTCGTCGACAAGCGAAAAGCTTGAGGAACGCGAGTGAGAAACTGGAGAAGCCCCCCGACCCTGCTAGATCCGAAAAGCCTCATCTTTCAATCCTTTACCGGGCTCCGGCGATCCCGACTTAGTCGCCCAAGGTGGAAATAACCAATAGGTGAATCTTTTCAACGTATTTTTCGAAGTAAATAAAGGAATAGCTGTTTGTCAACAATGTTTAGTAGGTAAGGAACGTTGCTCTTCCTATAAGAATCGACGTTTTTAACAAAAAGTGGACTTTTCATGCTAGAGCCACAACATACGAGCTTGGTGTCCGAGGACGAAGCTAGGGAGATGGAAAATTTAACGCTCTTTCCAAAGGTATAATCAAAATTGAATTTTCTATTTTCCTTTCTCGGGCGATTCGAAATCTATTTTTTTTTTTTTTTTTCATTTTTTTTTTAAATACACGTGAGCTCGGATGAGGAAGGCTTCGGAGTGCCTCCTTTCTTATTTGACGGGCTTTTGTCTGGTCTGATCCAATAGCTTACCTGTTCCAGCCAGGGCAGGAGCCCCATTATCACGTGGTCTGAAGTGCCCTGAAATCTACAAACTGAACATAATGAGAAAGGCTCGGGAGTGCCACTATTCGATTCAGCGTACGAAACACCCTCCGTACCATCACTGAGCTCTCCCAACTTCCAAAGTTTTGATTTCGTCATTTTCCATGTAAATCACCCGATTTTTCTCGAAAAGCTCATGTTTTTCAGCATTCAAACTCAATTTCCTCCCCAGGAAAATTTTTTAAGGACAAAATTGACTAGACCGTTGGAAAGGTGAGATCTTAGCGCAGTTTTTACCGTTCTTGCATCTTAAAAAAAAATTGGTTCTCATAGTTCAATTTCCGATTGAAAAAACTCTAGGTTTCCCAAATTAAGTAAAATTAGCTTTTCAGAGAGCTTTTTTATGTCTCAAACCTCACTTTTCGGGAAAGGTGAGGCATCAATCCGAAAGGAAATTTACTGCTCTTTCCAACGGTGTACTCAGATTTGAGATTATCTTGTAAATTGAGGGAGTTATAGCAATTTATAGGAGATAAGGTCGAAAACACGAAAAAAATCTTAGATCGTAAATAACTCAAAAACGAAGCCTCTAAAAAAAAATTGCTAAGAGGCAAAAGTTGTTGCAAATTAGTTGTAAAATCGACCCCTTTAGTACGTCAGACCTGTTTTGTTGACACCCTGTATAGTAATCAGTTATATTAATGCAGGTTTATACGCTCCAGTCAAAGAGGCTCATTTCACGAGTTCCAATGCCTTTCATTTAACGAGTAGTTTCCGAGCTTTTTCTTTCGCAGAATCATTTCCACGAGATGTAACATTTATTACCCCAACGAGCGTTCATTCGTCAACGTTGTATTTCTCTTTTCTGATTTTCATCTCCGACTCAACGAACAACATCAAAAGCAGCTTTTTTTCTGAGAGTAGGAAATTAATGGAAGGGAATTTTCGTATTTTTTTCTCTCCCCTGCCTTCGTTCTTTGAGACTCAAAGAACTGTCGCCTCTGTTTGATTCGAAGAAAACCCGACGAGAAAGAAATATCCTCCGCGGTTTCCAGATTTGTAATATGCGGTTTGTTCGCTCCCTTCTTTCGTAGACATCAAAGAGGTTTTTTTGTTTATTTTTTTGTGGAGAAAAGCTACAAGTAAGATCATTTTCGTATTTTTCTCCAAGCTCAACGTGGGGAAAACTGAAAACATACTAGGTGTGTTTTCAACTTCGAAATAAGTACCTAAATGAGAGGATTCAGAAGGGTGCAAAAACTTCAAGGTTTATTGAATACCATTATCATGGGAGGTGATTAGGGTGCCATTGTGTCGCTGCCATGGACTGAATTTATCTATTACGTTTTGGTATTTGCGTTGTATTTAAGTGTGTTTATAAACATGATCTACCAAGTTGTGTTTGGTACATAGCTTCCTCGTACATACTACTTACATGAATGATAGATCATTGAAATTTTTAAATGATCTTGGAAGATTTCTAACCGCTTGTGCAACTCCCACTATATTCCTCGGTTAAGGGACTTGTTGGGACCATATGGATGATTTGTGCATGTTGCACTGAATTGGGATAATCTAAATTCAAAAATGAGCACAATTGGGAGCGAGGGAAGGAAGGCGGGATCGGAAATCGAAGCAGGAAAGACGAAAGAAATGAGTATTGTGAAGTGATGGAATGGTATAGTTGCCCCTTTCGAAGAGGTGGATGCATTATTATGCTCCGCCACGCTCAGAGGATGAATCAGACGCTTGCAGGCGTCCGGTTCATCTCCCAAGGCGACAGATTCTAAAATCGGGAAGGGCCAACTAACCATATCCATCACAGTATCAGCTTCGAAAACAATCGTTCAGTCAATATAAATGGAAAGGAAATTGAATGAGTTGAGTCCTTCATATAGGAACTTGGGCAGCGTTGTATCCACAACTGGCGGAACAAATCAAGACGTGAAAGCTAGAATCCAAAAAGCGAATAGGGCATTCTTGCATCTGTATCCTCTATGGAGAAATAAGGAGATTCCCATACGGGCCAAGCTGAGCATCTTTAAAACCAACGTGAAAAGTGTACCTGTTGCTTAACCAGGAAAACCACCAAAATTGTAGAAAGCAAACCTCAAGCCTTCGCACCGAAGATCTGAACAACTTTTGGCTCAAGATCTTTACAATTGAAGCGCTGTGGAGAGCGTCGAACCAGCAGCACATAGATTAGCAAGTAAAGGAGCAGAAATGGAAATAGATAGGGCATACTTTGTGAAGGGAGAGAATGTAGTTAAAGAAGAGCACTAGACTGGAATCCATTGATATCTAAAAATGTGGAGAAGAACTGAGGAAAAAGAGCTTTCGACGATAAGAAAAGCATAGAATTAAACAAGGCATTTGATAGTCAGGGCAGAGGAAAATGGAGAGACCCTATGCTTGGACGGCAACAAAAGAATTCATAATAATAATAATAAAAACTTGAATGGTATTAAATTAAGCTTGTTTTATTAAGGAGTCAAGGGACAATGACCATCGGACTTTTTCCAACAGCCATCGACCCCTTCAAGTGGTTAGGTCGAGGTATTGCTGGTCCTTCCCCGCCCTTGTTCCATAGTGAAAACAATAACGATACGATCGACGTGAAATTAATGTGAGACGATGATAAAACATCTCCCTAACTACCCTACAAATTCCAGTGAGATCATTGGACGAGGGCGTAATGAAATAATGTTCGATGTATTTCACGTTTACTCAAGCGTATATCAAAGTTTAATTGGTTCAATTTGTGAGCAATGAAACTTTTAGAGGAGCACCTTCCGACAAACCCCACATTATACGAAAACAT